>CAMTDV010000311.1:0-33005 GCA_947069175.1 Scalesia atractyloides
GCGCGTGCGCGCGCGCGGATTCGTCAATGCCTTCCCATGACTAAATCGGCCACACCCGCTCGTAAGCTCCTATGACAAGTCGGGCCAACGCCTACGACCGGGCCCGTCTCACCACGACCGGCTGTCGCACCGACGAGTGTTCCGCACGACAAACCGTATTTAATTTAAAGCGCGCCTCCGGCACCGCGTAGCCCCGTTCCAACGGGCACATCCACTCGGATGCTACGCCAAAGATACGACAACTAGTAAATAAAATAAATAAAAAAAACGGAAAAAAAGGATTGCAATACAAGGATTTCCCAATGGGTCACCCATCCTAGTACTTATCTCGCCCAAGCACGCTTAACTGCGGAGTTCTGATGGGATCGGTGCATTAGTGCTGGTATGATCGCAACCGAAAGAATAGCAGCTCCTTATTCCTTTATACCTTTCCACGCCTTGAACCCATGAGCACCTTATGCCTCACGTGTGGCCTACGCTGCGCGTTTCGTGCCCGGCGTGCGCACGCGCGCGTTCCTCAATGCCTTCCCTTCACTAAATCGGCCACTCCCGCCCGTAAGCTCCTTTCACAAGTCGGGCCAACGCCTACGACCGGGCCCGTCTCCAGACCACCGGCTGCCGCGCTGACGAGCGTTCGGTACGGCAAACCGTGTTTAATCGAAAGCGCGCCTCCGGGCACCCCGTAGTCATGTTCCAACGGACACGGCCACTCGGATGCTACGCCAAAGATACGATGACTAGTAAATAAAATAAACCAAAAAAACGTGAAAAAAGGTTGCAACACGAGGACTTCCCAAGGGGTCACCCATCCTAGTACTACTCTCGCCCAAGCACGCTTAATTGCGGAGTTCTGATGGGTCCGGTGCATTAGTGCTGGTATGATCGCAACCGAAAGGATACCAGCTCCTTATTCCTTTATAACTTTCCACGCTGCGAGTTTCGGGCCCGCCGTGCGCGCGCGCCTTCGTTAATGCCTTCCCTTGACTAAATCGGCCACTCCCGCCTGTAAGCTCCTTTGACAAGTCGGGCCAACGCCTACGACCGGCCCGTCTCCCCACGACCGGCTGCCGCGCAGACGAGCGTTCCACACGGCAAACCGTATTTAATCGAAAGCGCGCCTCCGAGCCCCTCGTTGGCGCGTTCCAACGGACACGGCCACACAGATGCTACGCCAAGGATACGACAACTAGTAAATTAAATAAATAAAAAAACGGAAAAAAGGGTTGCAACACGAGGATTTCCCAGGGGTCACCCATCCTAGTACAGCTCTCGGCCAAGCACGCTTAATTGCGAAGTTCTGATGGGATCCGGTGCATTAGTGCTGGTATGATCGCAATCAATAGAATACCAGCTCCTTATTCTTTTTTACCTTTCCACGCCTTGAACCTATGCGCACCTTATGCCTCACGTGTGGCCTACGCTGCGCGTCTCGGGCCCGCCGTGCGCGCGCGTGCTATTGTCTATGCCTTCTTTTGAGTAAATCGGCCACTCCCGCCGTAGGCTTCTTTGACAAGCCGGGCCAACGCCTACAACGGGCCCGTTTCCCGACCACCGGGCTGCCGCGACGACGAGCGTTCCGCACGGCAAACATTATTTAATCGAAAGCGCGCCTCCGGGCACCCCGTAGCCCCGTTCCAACGGACATAGCCACTCGGATGCTATGCCAAAGATACGACGACCAGTAAATAAAAAAAATAAAAAAACAGAAAAAAAGGGTTGCAACACGAGGACTTCCCAGGGGGTCACCCATCCCAGTACTATTCTCGCCTAAACACGTTTAACTACGGAGTTCTGATGGAATCCGATGCATTAGTGCTGATATGAGCGCAACCGAAAGAATACCAGCTCCTTATTACTTTATACCTTTCCACGCCTTGAACCCATGTGCACCTTATGCCTTACGTGTGGCCTACGCTGTGCATTTCGTGCATGCCGTGCGCGCGCGCACAGTCTTCAATACCTTCCCTTGACTAAATCGGCCACTCCCGCTCGTAAGCTCCTTTGACAAGTCGGGCCAACGCCTACGACCGGGCCCGTCTCCCGACCACCGGATGCCGCACCGACGAGCGTTCCGCACGGCAAACCGTATTTAATCGAAAGCGCGACTCCGGGCAACCCGTGGCCCCGTTCCAACGGACACGGCCACTCGGATGCTACGCCAAAGATACGACGACCAGTAAATAAAATAAATAAAAAAACGTTAAAAAAGGGTTGCAACACGAGGACTTCCCACGGGATCACCCATCCTAGTACTACACTCGCCCAAGCACGTTTAACTACGGAGTTTTGATGGGTTCCGGTGCATTAGTGCTGGTATGATCGCAACCGAAAGAATACCAGCTCCTTATTCCTTTATACCTTTCCACGCCTTAAACCCATGCGCACCTTATGCCTCACGTGTGGCCTACGCTGCGTGTTTCGAGCCTGCCGTGCGCGCGCGCCTTCGTCAATGCCTTCCCTTGACTAAATCGGCCACTCGCGCTCGTAAGCTCCTTTGACAAGTCGGGCCAACGCCTACGACCGGGGCCGTCTCCCCACGACCGGCTGCCGCGCTGACGAGCGTTCCGCACGGCAAATCGTATATAATCGAAAGCGCGCCTCCGGGCACCCTGTAGCCCCGTTATAACAGACATGGCCACACGGATGCTACACCAATGATACGACAACTAGTAAATAAAATAAATCAAAAAACGGAAAAAAAGGGTTGCAACACGAGGACTTCCGAGGGGTCACCAATCCTAGTACTACTCTCGCCCAAGCACGCTTAACTGCGGAGTTCTGATGGGATCCGGTGCATTAGTGCGGGTATGATCGCAACCGAAAGAATACCAGCTCCTTATTCCTTTATACCTTTCCACGACTTGAACCCATGAGCACCTTATGCCTCACGTGTGGCCTACGCTGCGCGTTTCGTGCCCGCCGTGCGCGCGCGCGCCTTTGTCAATGCCTTCCCTTGACTAAATCGGCCACTTCCGCCCGTAAGCTCCTTTGACAAGTCGGGCTAACGCCTACGACCGGGCCCGTCTCCCCATGACCGGCTGCCGCGCCGACGAGCGTTACGCACGGCAAACCGTATTTAATCGAAAGCGTGCCTCCGGGCACCTTGTAGCCCCGTTACAACAGACACGGCCACTCGGATGCTACGCCAAAGATACGACGACTAGTAAATAAAATAAACCAAAAAAACTGGAAAAAATGTTGCAACATGAGGACTTCCTAGGGGGTCACCCATCCTAGTACTACTCTCGCCCAAGCACGCTTAACTGCGTAGTTCTGATGGGATCCGGTGCATTAGTGCTGGTATGATCGCAACCGAAAGAATAGCAGCTCCTTGTTCCTTTATACCTTTCCACGCCTTAAACCCATGAGCACCTTATGCCTCACGTGTGGCCTACGCTGCGCGTTTCGTGCCCGCCGTGCACGCGCGCGCGCCTTCGTCAATGCCTTCCCTTCACCAAATCGGCCACTCCCGCCCGTAAGCTCGTTTGACAAGTCGGGCCAACGCCTACGACCGGGCCCGTCTCCCGACCACCGGCTGCCGCGCCGACGAGCGTTCGTTACGGCAAACCGTATTTAATTGAAAGCGCGCCTCCAGGCACCCCGTAGCCCCGTTCCAACGGACACGGCCACTCGGATGCTACGCCAAAGATACGACGACTTGTATATAAAATAAACCAAAAAAAGGGAAAAAAAGGTTGAAACACAGAGAACTTACCAGGGGGTCACCCATCCTAGTATTACTCTCACCCAAGCACGTTTAACTTCGGAGTTTTGATGGGATCCGATGCATTAGTGCCGGTATGATCGCAACCGAAAGAATGCCAGCTCCTTATTCCTTTATACCTTTCCACGCCTTGAACCCATGCGCACCTTATGTCTCACGTGTGGCCTACGCTGCCCGTTTCGAACCATCCGTGCGCGCGCGCCCCTTTGTCAATGCCTTCCCTTGACTAAATCGGCCACTCCCGTCCATAAGCTCCTTTGACAAGTCGAGCTAACGCCTACGACCGGGCCCGTCTCCCCACGACCGGCTGCCGCGCCGACGAGCGTTTTGCACGGCAAACCGTATTTAATCGAAAGCGCGCCTCCGGGCGTCTCGTAGCCCCGTTCCAACGGAAACGGCCACTCTGATGCTACGCCAAAGATACGACGACTAGTAAATAAAATAAACCAAAAAACGGGAAAAAAGGTTGCAACACGAGGACTTCCCAGGGGGTCACCCATCCTAGTACTACTCTCGCCCAAACACGCTTAACTGCGGAGTTCAGATGAGATCCGGTGCATTAGTGCTGGTATGATCGCAACCGAAACAATAGCAGCTCCTTATTCTTTTATACCTTTCCACGCCTTGAACCCATGCGCACCTTAATCCTCACGTGTGGCCTACGCTGCGCGTCTCGGGCCCGCCGTGCGCGCGTTTGCTATTGACTATGCCTTCCCTTGACTAAATCGGCCACTCCCGCCCGTAGGCTTCTTTGACAAGTCGGGCAAACGCCTACAACCGGGCCCGTCTCCCGACCACCGGGCTGCCGCGCCGACGAGCGTTCCGCACGGCAAACCGTATTCAATCGAAACCACGCCTCCGGGCACCCCGTAGCCCCGTTCCAACGGACACAGCCACTCGGATGCTACGCCAAAGATACGACGACTAGTAAATAAAATAAACCAAAAAAACGGGAAAAAAAGTTTGCAACACGAGGACTTCCCAGGGGGTCAACCATCCTAGTACTACTCTCGCCCAAACACGCTTAACTGCGGAGTTCTGATGGGATCCGGTGCATTAGTGCTGGTATGATCGCAACCGAAACAATAGCAGCTCCTTATTCCTTTATACCTTTCCACGCCTTGAACCCATGAGCACCTTATGCCTCACGTGTGGCCTACGCTGCGCGTTTCGTTCCCGCCGTACGCGCGCGCGCTTTCGTCAATGCCTTCCCTTGACTAAATCGACCACTTCCGCTCGTAAGCTCCTTTGACAAGTCGGGCCAACGCCTACGACCGGGCCCGTCTCCCCACAACCGGCTGCCGCGCCGACGAGCGTTTCGCACGGCAAACCGTATTTAATCGAAAGCGCGCCTCCGGGCACCTTGTAGCCCCGTTACAACGGACACGGCCACTCGGATGCTACGCCAAAGATACGACGACTAGTAAATAAAATTGTAACATCCGTCGAAAAATGGGTTTTCAAAACCCGCTTCGTTTATTAATCGAACAATCAGTTTTAAATTTTTGTTGTTATTTATGACTTATTTTAATTTTAAACGATACATAATTAATTAACAAATTAGGATTTAAAAACAAAAATTGTTAAAAAGTGAAAATAAGAAAATTAAAAATAAAACAAGGCTGCCGGGATTGGAACCCGGGTCAGCCAAAGTCCTAACTCTCATTCACCAAACCACTCCGCCACTTGTGTTCTTTAGTAATATATCAAAACAATTAATTCAAATATCAAATCTCAATTTCAAATCAGTCAACTGACGCGCCCAATTCACAGTCATCGGAAATCCCGACGATTTCGCCTTTTACTGTCGGTTTCTTGTGACTTAACGTGTATAATAACTATTACATCGGTTATAACCGATGTCCAGTCCGCGACATCAGTCATAACCGCCGGAGAATTCTTGACCGACGAATCAAGACGGTAATCAGACCCAATTCATCGATTTTCTTCCCTATAAATACACCCTCTAGCCTCTGATAATCTTTTCGCTCACAATCACACCAAATCTCGACGCATTTTTCACTCGCCGGAATTTTCTGCCATCACCGGACTTTCGCCGGAAAACCGAGACTCACATCAGCACGGTAAATACCTCGACTCTCGATGTTTCATTCCATTGTTAGACCATTACTAACATAAATCCACCATCCAGAATCAATCCCAGACGACGTTGTCGGAATTTCTGCTTTCGCCGGAAACTTCTGAAATTTCCAGAATCACGCCGTGAGCCGGTATGATCATTTAAACCTACTGACAATCGTTGCTCAGTAGTTCAATTTCACATCTAACCCATCCAAACTGTTAATTGATTCTAGCAGCCGAAGTCCACAAAACAGAGCCGACGAATCTTTGCCGGAGTTCTGTGAAAGACACTGATCGGTACATCCTTTCCCCAAACTCTCTCCGTTCATTACCTTTCAATTACTTATAATGCTTGTTAATCGAATTAGACATGAAACAGTTGAATTATCATTATCTGTGTTCTTGAGCGAAGAAGACGAAGTTGGTTATGTTATAAGATTAATTAAAATTAGTATATTGAACGGGTTAGACACACAGTCCAGCGGTGGACTGTGTGCAAACAATTACATACACGACGCGAGTTCGATTCCTATCACAACCTTAACCTCTGAAATAAAAATGTTTTTTTTAGAAACCGAACCAGGTTAACTCAGTAAGATGTTAAGTATAATAAAAACCGGAATATTAACCAGGTTAGACACACAGTCCAGCGGTGGACTGTGTGCAACACTAACTCACACGTCCCGGGTTCGAGACTGGTTAACGGCACCGTTTCAATGCAATTAAAATCCTTTTTAAAAATAAATGATTTTCGGATTAATTTAAATAGTATATAAATATAATTAAAAACAGAAATATTTCGGGTTAGACACGTAGCTCAGTTGGTAGAGCTGCGTGCACGCGTACGGGAGGTCACGGGTTCAAGTCTCACCAAGCGCACATATATAAGCGACCGGACCGGTCAACAGTCAACGGTCAACGGTCAACGGTCAAAAGTCAACATTTTTTTATTATTTTTATTTATTTATTTAATTTAAAAATCAATTAAAAATACTTAAAAATAACGTTTTTAAAGTTAGAAAATAGCCTTAAACTCACAAAAATATATCCAAAGATCCTATTAAAATTGTTAATAAAATCCACTTACTTACCATACCTTTTCGTTATCAACTAGGTTAGTTATTCCTCGTCGATCAATCCTCTAAATTCGTGCGCAATCAACATCATCCACCGAACGCACCCAATGTGAGTGAATCTCTACCAATTCCCCGTTTTAATCACATTTTGGGGTGTATCATGTGTCGCTATTTATTTATTATAATTAAACACTTGTGCATCCATCATGTTCATGATCAAATGTGTATCCAATATGTATCAGTTGTTTGTGTGGTTGATGTTTAGATTTAAATTATCATTTCCAGTACATACATTTCATAGGCCGCCGCTCCCCATTACCTATGAGCGTGAGCTGTTCCCCATTACCTATGAGCGTGAACCAGGCGTTGCCAACATAAGATCGGCTCCGTTTGATTGAGCCTTGATCTCACATACATTAGCATAGGCCGTCCGTTCCCCATTACCTATGAGCGTGAACGGGACGTTGCCAACATATACATTGTCATTCTTATTATATACTTAAGCAAGGTGGTTTGTGATCGTTATGTTTACATACATTTGTTCATATATGATTATTGCACAATTTTCCTATATTAATTACAATAATGAATCAATAACAAATGTTTTTAACAAGGTTCACTCGGCAACTTTTGTTGACCCAAAATTCCCCATTTTTACACATGATACAGGTGATCAAGTTGAAGCAAGAAACATATAGGGCGGCCTAGAAGAATAAACCAGTTTAGATTTTGGATTGTTTTAGTTAATTTTTCCTTTCCTTGTATTGTATGAATTTGACTTGGAACTTTGAGATGTAATTTGAATTTAATAAATATGAAACATATTAGTAAACATCATGAGCTTTGGTGATAACCCAATTATGCCCCGACTCTTATTCCGCTGCGGGTCGAGGTGTGACAAAAATAAACCAAAAAAATGGGAAAAAATGTTGCAACACGAGAACTTCCCATGCGGTCACCCATCCTAGTAGTACTCTCGCCCAAGCACGCTTCACTGCGAAGTTGTGATGGGATCCGGTGCATTAGAGCTGGTATGATCGCAACCGAAAGATTAGCAGCTCCTTATTCCTTTATACATTCCACGCCTTGAACCCATGAGCGCCTTATGCCTCACGTGTGGCCTACACTGCGCGTTTCGTGCCCGCCGTGCGCGCGCGCGCCATCGTCAATGCCTTCCCTTCACTAAATCGGCCACTCCCGCCCGTAAGTTCCTTTGACAAGTCGGGCCAAGCATACGACCGGGCCCGTCTCCCGACCACCGGCTGCCGCGCCGACGAGCTTTCGATACGGCAAACCGTATTTAATCGAAAGCGCGCCACCGGGCACCCGTAGCCCCGTTCCAACGGACACGGCCACTCGGATGCTACGCCAAAGATACGACGACCAGTAAATAAAATAAATCAAAAAAACGGAAAAAAGGGTTGCAACACGAGGACTTCCTAGGGGGTCACCCATCCTAGTACTACTCTCGCCCAAGCACGTTTAACTGCGGAGTTCTGATGGAATCCGGTGCATTAGTGCTGGTATGATCGCAACTGAAAGAATTCCAGCTCCTTATTCTTTTATACCTTTCAACGCCTTGAACCCATGCGCACCTTAATCCTCACGTGTGGCCTACGCTGCGCGTCTCGGGCCCGCCGTGCGTGCGTTTGCTATTGTCTATGCCTTCACTTGACTAAATCGGCCACTCCCGCCCGTAGGCTTCTTTGACAAGTCGGGCAAACGCCTACAACCGTGCGCGCGCACCTTCGTCAATGCCTTCCTTGATTAAATTGGCCACTCCCGCCCGTAAGCTCCTTTAACAAGTCGGGCCAACTCCTACGACCGGGCCCGTCTCCACACGACCGGCTGCCGCGCCGACAAGCGTTCCGCACGGCAAACCGTATTTAATCAAATGCGCGCCTCCGGGCACCTCGTAGCCCCGTTCCAACGGACACGGCCACTCGGATGCTACGCCAAAGATACGACAACCAGTAAATAAAATAAATAAAAAAACGGAAAAAAAAGGGTTGCAACACGAGGACTACCCAGGGGGTCACCCATCCTAGTACTACTCTCGCCCAAGCACGCTTAACTACGGAGTTCTGACGGGATCCGGTGCATTAGTGCTGGTATGATCGCAACCGAAAGAATACCAGCTCCTTATTCTTTTATACCTTTCCACGCCTTGAACCCATGCGCACCTTAATCCTCACGTGTGGCCTACGCTGCGCGTCTCGGGCCCGCTGTGCCCGCGCTTGCTATTGTCTATGCCTTCCCTTGACTAAATCGGCCACTCCCGCCCGTAGGCTTCTTTGACAAGTCGGGCCAACGCCTACAACCTTCCTTGACTAAATTGGCCACTCCCGCCCGTAAGCTCCTTTGACAAGTCGGGCCAACGCCTACGACCGGGCCCGTCTCCACACGACCGGCTGCCGCGCCGACGAGCGTTCCGCACGGCAAACCGTATTTAATCGAAAGCACGCCTCCGGGCACCCGTAGCCGCGTTCCAACGGACACGGCCACTCGGATGCTACGCCAAAGATACGACAACTAGTAAATAAAAAAATAAAAAAAAAACAGAAAAAAAGGGTTGCAATACAAGGACTTCCCAGGGGGTCACCTATCCTAGTACTACTCTCGCCCAAGCACGCTTAACTACGGAGTTCTGATGGAATCCGATGCATTACTGCTGGTATGATCACAACCAAAAGAATACCAGCTCCTTATTCCTTTATACCTTTCCACGCCTTAAACCCATGCGCACCTTATGCCTATATTTGCACTGAGTGAGACTCGAACCCGTGACCTCCCGTACGCGTGCACGCAGCTCTACCAACTGAGCTACGTTTCTAACACGAAATATTTCTGTTTTTAATTATATTTATGCACTATTTAAGTTAATCAGAATTCATTTATTTTAAAAAGATTTTAATTGTATCGAACCGGTGCCGTCAACAGGTCTCGAACCCGGGACCTGTGATTTAGTGTTGCACACAGTCCACCGCTGGACTGTGTGTCTAACCTGGTTAATATTCTGGTTTTTATTATACTTAACATCATTCAGTGAGTTATCCCGGTTCGGTTTTAAAAAGAGCATTTTTATTTAAGAGAGTGAGGTTGGGTCTGGGATCGAACTCGAGACGTGTGTTCATTGTTTGCACACAGTCCACCGCTGGACTGTGTGTCTAACCCGTTTATTATACTGATTTTAATTAATTTTATAAACATAGTCGACTTCGTCTTCTTCGCTCAAAGACTCAGTCGACGATTATTCAACTGTTCTTGATTGAGTCGTTCATCGAACATATTACTGGTTGAAATGTGATGAATAAAATGAGTTCAGGAATCGAATGTACCGATCAAACTGTATTTCCTCATAATTCCGGCAATGGACTTCGGCTCTGATTTGTGTATTCCTTCTGATTGAATCAATTAACAATTTTGTTCGATTAGTTATGAAAGTGGGGTACTAAACAAGGATTAACAGAAGTTTTGAATGATTATACCGATTCACAGCGTGAGATTGGAAATTCCAGAGGTTTTCCGGCGAGAGCTGAATATTCCGGCTACGTCGTCTGGGATTGATTCTGATTGATGGATTGAAGTTAGTAATAGTCTAACAACGGATTGAAACAGAAAGAGTCGAGGTATTTACCGTTTTGAGGTGAGTCTCGGTTTTCCGGCGAAAGTCCGGTGATGGCAGAATATTTCCGGCGAGTGAAATTGCTTTGAGAAATGGTGCGATTTTGAGCGAAAAGACTACCAGAGGCTTGGGTGTGTATTTATAGGAAAGAATATCGATGAATTGGGTCCGATTTCTGTCTTGATTCGTTGGTCAGCTTTCCTCCGGCGGTTATGACTGATGTCTCGGGATTAGACATCGGTTATAACCGATGTTGAGATTAATACTTCCGTTAAGTCAATAGAAACCGACAATAATTGGCGAAGTCGTCGGGATTTCCGGCGACTGCGAAATGGGCGCGTCGTTGACAGAATTTGATTTCGAGTTTTGTTATATGAATTAATCGTTTCGATATATCATCAAATAACACAAGTGGCGGAGTGGTTGGATGTGTGTGAGTTAAGTTACTAGGCTTCATCCGGCTGACCCGGGTTCGAATCCCGGCAGCCTGTTTTTCTTTTTGATTATTTTATTTTTACTTTTTAACAATTATAGTGTATAAATTCTAAATTGTTTATTAATTATGTATCGTTTAAAATTAAAATAAGTCATAAATAAGCAACGAAAATTTAAAACTGACTATTCGATTAATAAACGAAGCGGGTTTTGAAAACCCGTTTTTCGACGGATGTTACAGTATCCACTACTTTTAGAAATTTCATCCCGAAGTTTAAGTAGTAGTGGTAACAGGAAAAAGATGTGGGTATTTCTCGCGCATTGAGTCTTCACGTTCCCAAGTAAACTCAGGTCCTCGTTTCGACTCCCAGCGTACCCTGACAATTGGAATGCGGCTTCGTCTTAAACGTTTCTCTCCGAAGTCCATGATTTCTACCGGTCTTTCAATGAAATGCATAGATTCATCGACTTGAATGTCTTCTAGAGGAATATGGAGATTTTCATCGGCGAGGCACTTCTTCAAGTTCGATACGTGGAATGTGGGATGAATTCTGTTGAGTTCCTCTGGTAGGTCAAGCTTGTATGCTAGGTCCTACTCTTTCGAGTATCTTGAAAGGTCCTACGTAGCGTGGTGCTAGCTTGCCTTTTTGGCCAAAACGAACCACACCCTTCCACGGTGATACTTTTAAAAGTACTTGATCACCAACGTTAAACTCCAAGGGCTTTCGTCGTTTGTCTGCATAACTCTTTTGACGACTTTGTGCTGCTAGAAGATTGTTTCGAATTTGATGGATCTTGTCTGTTGTTTCTTGTATTAATTCTGGACCGGTGATTTGAGCTTCTCCAATTTCGTGCCAACATATTAGTGATCGGCACTTACGACCATATAACGCTTCGAAAGGTGCCATGCCGACACTTGAATGATAGCTGTCGTTGTACGAAAATTCAACTAATGGTAGATGAGAGTCCCAATTCCCTTTGAAGTCTATGACACATGCTCGAAGCATGTCTTCAAGAGTTTGAATGGTGCGTTCAGATTGTCCATCAGTTTGAGGATGATAAGCAGTACTTATGTCTAATCGTGTACCCAAAGCGGCTTGTACGGCTTGCCATATTCGTGAAGTGAAACGACCATCACAATCTGAAATAATGCTTAACGGTACACCATGACGGCTTACGATTTCGCTGATGTAGATACGAGCTAACTTCTCATTCTTGAAGTCCTCGCGAATCGGAATGAAGTGAGCTGATTTTGTAAGACGATCTATGATTACCCATATAGTGTCATACCCACCAGAAGTGCGAGGTAACCCGGTAATGAAGTCCATGGTTATGTTTTCCGACTTCCATACAGGTATTTCAGGTTGGACTAGAAGTCCTGAGGGTCTTTGATGTTCAGCTTTTACTTTAGAATAGGTAAGGCACTTGGAAACAAAAACAGCAATATCCTTTTTCATACCAGGCAACCCGTAGGTGTATCGAAGGTCTTGATACATCTTGTCGGCTCCTGGGTGTACAGAGTATCGTGTTTTGTGCGCCTCTTTCATAAGGAAATCGCGAAGGTTATTGTGATCGGGAATCCATATGCGATCTAGATAATACAGAATACCGTCGGATTTTGTTTCAAGTTTAAGTTCTGCTCCACAAAATAGCTCATTGCGTATGTCGTTTTCTGTTATAGAAACATGTTGAGCTTCTCGGATTTGATCTTGATGTCGGTTATGATTTGCGAACATAGAAGACGAATGGAGTTCTCATAACCCTTTCGACTGAGTGCATCGGCCACCACATTTGCCTTGCCAGGATGATACCGAATTTCACAGTCGTAGTCATTAAGAAGTTCGACCCATCTTCATTGCCTCATATTCAACTCCTTTTGGTTAAAGATATGTTGGAGGCTCTTGTGGTCAGTGTATATTTCACACTTGGTACCGTAGAGGTAATGTCTCCATATCTTAAGAGCGAACACAACGGGTCCAAGTTCCAGGTCGTGGGTAGTATAGTTCTTCTCATGCATTTTGAGTTGCCTAGAAGCATAGGCTATCACTTTTCCCCTTTGCATTAATACACAGCCTAGTCCTTGCCCTGATGCGTCGCAATATACTACAAAGTCATCGCAACCTTCGGGGAGTGTGAGGATAGGTGCGTCACAAAGCTTTTGCTTAAGGGTTTGGAAGGCTTCTTCTTGTTTAGGTCCCCATATGAAGGGTTTTCCTTTATGTGTCAAAGCCGTGAGTGGTACAGCAATACGAGAGAAATTTGCAATAAAACGTCGATAGTAACCAGCCAAACCAAGAAATGATCTTACTTCGGTAGGAGTACGTGGCGCTTGCCATTCTTGTACTGCTTTGATCTTTGAGGGGTCGACATGTATTCCCTTGTCATTGACGACATGTCCAAGGAATTGTACCTCTTTTAACCAGAATTCGCATTTGGAGAATTTAGCATAGAGCTTTTCATTCCCTAAAAGTGTGAGGATGAGTCGAAGGTGTCGTTCATGATCAGACTTAGACTTTGAGTAAATGAGAATGTCGTCGATGAAGACTATAACAAAGCGATCGAGATAGGGTTTACAGACTCTGTTCATTAGATCCATGAAGACAGCTGGAGCGTTGGTTAGACCAAATGGCATGACCATGAATTTATAATGACCATAACGAGTTTGGAAGGCGGTCTTTGGGACGTCTTCTTCATGTACTCTGAGTTGGTGATAGCCAGAATGAAGGTCGATCTTTGAAAAACAGGTGGCGCCCTGAAGTTGGTCTAGAAGATCATCGATGCGAGGTAATGGATAGCGGTTCTTGACCGTTAATTTGTTGAGTTCTCTGTAATCGATACACATGTGAAACGTTCCATCTTTCTTCTTTACAAACAGAACAGGTGCTCCCCAGGGCGATGAGCTAGGGCGTATGAATCCTTTGTCAGTCAGTTCTTGCAGTTGACTGGCCAACTCTTGCATTTCGGACGAGGCTAACCTATAAGGAGATTTCACGACGGGTGTAGCGCCAGGTATAAGATCAATGCAGAATTCGACTTCTCTCATGGGAGGAAGTCCTGAGATGTCGTCGGGAAAGACTTGTGGGAATTCTTTCACTATAGGTATATCTTCGAGTTTCTTCTCCTTGTTTCCCTTCTTAACAACATGAGTTAGGAATGCGACATAATTCTTGCGCAGATATTTTCGGGCTTGAAGACAGGACATCAGTTTGAGTCCTTTCGAAGGGGTTTCTCCAAAGATTCGTAGGGTTTGACCGTCTGCAAGAGGAATGCGAATGAACTTTTCGCGGCATACTACTTCAGCATGATGTTGGCTGAGCCAGTCCATACCAATTATAATGTCGAAACTTCCCAACTTCATAGGAATGAGGTCAACTGGAAAGTCGTGATCGTTTAGAGTGAGGGTACAATTTCGTATAATGGAGTTTAATGAGACCGGTTTTCCGTCAGCAACTTCCACCCTTATGGATTCCATGAGTTTATCACGGGTTTGGTTGAGGATGGGTTCAAATTCTAAGGACACAAAACTCTTATCCGCGCCAGTATCAAATAACATGGATGCATAACTACCATTGATGAGAAACGTACCGTTAACCACGTTGTTGTCGGCCCTAGCTTGGTTGGCGTTGATGTTAAAAGCTCTTCCTCTAGCAGGTGGAGGAGCTTGGTTAGCTTGATTCACCGGATTTGCTTGAGCTTGAGCATGTATGATGTTCACCAAGCGTGGACAAGTGTTTCTAAAGTGGTTTGGGTCTCCACAGTTGTAACAAGCCCGCATGGGTTGCATCATGGGGTAGTTGGGTTTGTAGTAGGTTTGGGCCGTATGTTGTGTAGGTGGTAGTAGTAGGGGTTGTTGGGCTTGACCCATTATCTGATGGTGGGTTTGGGTTGTGGGTTGGTTGCGGTTCATTCGCTGCAGTGAGCGGCAGGTTTGGATGGTGTGACCTGCACGGCCACAGTTGGTGCAATATTGACAGGGGTGTTCGGGAGAGTGATGGTATTGGCAACGGGTGCATTTTGGGTAGGGGCCGGAGTATGGCCTTTTGTATGGTGCGGGTGAGGGGGCAACTTGAGTGATGGGTGCAGCAGTGATTGGGGGGTTTGTTTGTGTGACAGCAAAGTTTCTGGTATTTCGTTTCCTCTTGCCAGTAAATTTCGAAGAGGAGCCAGAATGATTTGAGGTTTGAGCCTCAATGGGAGCTTTCTTTTTCTCCCCCTTGAATTTGCCGTTGCGAATACGATTCTCGGTAAGCTCGGTAGCTAATTCCATAGCAGCTTCGAGAGTTGCAGGCGAAGTGCTGAGAACTGAGTCTTGAATTTTCGAGGGGAGGCCTCGAATATAGTGTTCGACTAAGCGGTAAACTGGGGTGAACAAGTTAGGGACCATTTGGTTCAACTCTAAAAACCTCTTGTTGTAGGAAGTATGATCTCCCTCCTTTTGCTTCAACGAATGAAATTCATCCTCTAACTTTTTGATCTCGCTTCTTGGACAGAAGCGTTTTGTCATTATTTCCCTTAACTCTTCCCACGTTAAGGCCATAGCATCTTCAACTCCTCTCTTACCCTTCTCTGTGTTCCACCAGGTCAGGGCTACCCCAAATAGTCTCCCGGTTGCGTAACGTACCTTGCGATCCTCGGGACAATCGCAATTTAGGAAGGTGTTTTCCATTTCCTCAAACCAGTGGAGGAGAGCGGTGACACCTTCGGTCCCTTCATACTTTGGGGGATCGCAAGATTTGAAGTGTTTGTAGGAGCACTTCTTGGAGGGAGGGTTGTCGACGTTTTGATCCTCTTGATTGGGAGGGTTGATAGGATTCGCGGTGAGAGCTTGTTGGACTTGAATTACAATATCAGGAAGCACCGCGGCCATTTGTTTTGCAATTTGAGTGGCCAAGCATTTGTTTAACCTTCCTGACTTTCGACCTCCACGTAGTTGCCTAGCCGACATCTACAGGAACATACATAGGAAGATGGTGAGTGTAAGGAGTATTTAGGTGTCATGTGTCATTTAAAATAATAAAATAACATAATCATCAATAATGCAACTACATCCATAGGATGTCTTGGGTTTGCTCATGTTTGGGCCTCCAATGTCCCCCATACCATCGCCCGTATAGTCATGTGGGCCCCCATGACTATTGGCTTAGTAGGATTCACATTGGTATTGGCGGTTTAACACTCGCATCACCCGAATGAAAACCATGAAATATGTTTGCGAGATGTATGGTCGGAGGGTGTCCAGGTATAGACACAATGACAACTCAAAGTGGGGTTAGTTCACACGACGTTTGGTATAGCATGCTTTGGCCTAATAGGTCCTTCGTACTCTCATCGTTAGTCCCCAGGTAGGCAAACTGGTCCTTTATTTTGGATTTATACGAATGCCAAGCCTAGACAGGACGTTCCGACTACCGGTACTCGTACCCTTCCAGTTACTACATGCCCGTCATGAGAACTCACTTTGATGTGATTTGAAAATACAAAATGTAACATTTGTATAAATCGGGTCTCCAAAACCCGCTCCGTTTTGTAATCAAATACCAAGTTATGAAAATACAGTAATTATTTATGATTATTTTGGGTTTAAACATTACATAATTAATAAATAAACTAAACCACAAAAATTATATTTGATAAAAAGTTAAAATAAAATAAATAAAAAACATTTGCAGCTGACCGGACTCGAACCCGGGTCAGCTGTCACCAAGATTTATCTTTCCGTCCTCAAACCACTCCGCCACCAAGTGTTTTATGTTAATCTTAGGAAAACAATTGGGTTTTATACGCAAACTCGAATTTACGGTTAATGATATCTGAATAACGGAAATCGGTAAACCGAATCGCCAAATCAGTTTTAGTTCGTTTAGTTAGCTTATAACCGATGAATATCGGTTTCTAATTAAGTTCAAATTGAATGAACTTAAAGTTTCGGGTTTTGAAACCGAAAGGCATTCAAACTCCAAATAATTCAGGTTCCAATCATTTATGCGATTCAGAACCGTCTCTAATACACTCCAATTCCTTTTCGTCGCGTTTTCAAGTCTTTTGAGCACAAAAAAACTGTTCGCCGGAATTCTCTGCAAATCTCGCCGGAAAACCGTGTCCAACACAAACCGGTAAGATTTTCCTCTTTTGCGGTTTCAATCTATTGTTAGGACTCTACTAACATTAATCCGTCACTCAAAATCAGTCACAGAAGACTTTGCTGGAATTTCTGGGTTCGCCGGAGAAATTCTGGAAATTGCCGGAAACTCGCTAGTTTACGGTAAACACATTCAATCGTGCTAATAATCCATGTACTCTGGTTCAATTTCAAATCTAATTCTTTAATTCTGTTGTTAGACCCCTCAGCCAAAAGTTCAAAAACAGAGTTGCCTGTTCTCGCCGGACTTCCTGAAGAAGACGACCTGTCCGGTATTTCCTTTCCCCAAACTGTTCGGTTTTGTACATTCAAGCTAGTGGTCATGTTATTTAAGTAGTTAGATCCTGAACCAGTTGTCTGAGTAAAATCGGTAATTGTAGTGAAGAAGACGAATTTAAAAACGGGATAAGAGTAAATAAAATTCGGATAATTAACGGGTTAGACACACAGTCCAGCGGTGGACTGTGTGCAAAGTTTATATACAAGTCCCGAGTTCGATCCTTACTACACACACACTCTGCGTAATAACATTCCTTTTTATTCATGAACTAACCGGGTTAGAGCGAGTAGTTGTTAAGTATAATATAAATCAAGAATATAACCGGGTTAGACACACAGTCCAGCGGTGGACTATGTGCAAAATAAACTACACGTCGCGCGATCGAGTTCCGTCACAAGCACCGGTTCAATGAGATTAAAACGTTTTGCAAAATAAAGGAATTTTCGGTAAATTCGTATAAGTGTATAAATATAATTAAAACTGGATTTCTAACGGGTTAGTCACGTAGCTCAGTTGGTAGAGCTACGTGCGCGTGAACGGAAGGTCACCGGTTCGAATCCCGCTTGGCGCAAGTATTTACCGCTGACCGGTCAACGGTCAACGGTCAACGGTCAAACAGTAAAAAAAATAATATTTTTTTAATATTTATTTGTTTAATTTAAATTAAAAATCAATTAAAAATACTTAAAAATAACATTTTTAAAGATAGAAAATAGCCATAAACTCACAAAAATATATTTAAAAATCCCGTTAAAATCCTTAATAAAATCCATCCATTTAATATATTTTTTCCATTATTATTTAGGTTAGTGATTCCTCGTTGACTCGCTTCGTCTAAATCGTGCGCATCTCACCATCTCAAATTCAACGCACCCAATGTGAGTGAACCCTTCAAATTCCCCGTTTTAATCACGTTTTTGGGGTGTATCATGTGTCTTGTTCATTTACATATTATAACCAAGTTATTGTGCATATATCATATCATGACATGTGTATTAGTTGTTGCTGTTAAGTAGTTATTATTGTTTGCAAATTATTATTTTCAGTACATGCAATTGCCGAGGCCGTAGCTCCCCATCCATCGAGGTTGAGTTTGATCCCCATTTTATTATGCGGTTGATCAGGGCGTGCCCGCACGATCGGCTCCGTTTGATTGAGCCTTGATCGGTCATTTCATTTTACATTTCAATACATGCAATACGCTCGGCTCCGTTTGATTGAGCCTTGAGTGCACAGTTCAATTTACATTTCCAGTTCATGCAATACGTTCGGCTCCGTTTGATTGAGCCTTGAGCGCATAGTTCAATTTACATTTCCAGTTCATACAATACGATCGGCTCCATTTGATTGAGCCTTGATCGCACAGTTCATTTATGTCAATTATTATATGATGTTGGTATGTTCATGTATGCTTTCAATTGATTAATGTATGTTATAATTGTAACTGATGTTTGCCAATGTTTGATTTCCTACATGTGTTTTTTTTTATGATTATGCACAATATTTTATTGATAAACTAATCAGAAAATCATTATCAAATGTTTATCTATAAGGTTCACTCGCCAACTTATGTTGACCCAAAAACCTCCCATTTTACACATGATACAGGTGAACCAGCAGCAGCTAGAAACACATAGGACCTGGATTAGAAGAAATAAAACGATTTAGTATTTGGATTATTATGTTTGGTTATTTTCCTTTGTAATGAATGGACATGTTTGGATGTTTGTGAAATATAACTTTGACTTTATTTAATTATGAAACATAATAGTAAATGTCATGTGCTTTGGTGATAACCCAATTATGCCCCGACTCTTATTTCCGCTGCGGGTCAGGGTGTGACAGATTGGTATCAGAGCCATGACTATAGGGATATAGGATAGGTTATTAGACCCTTAGAGCCTATACTATAGCCGATTAGAAACTTATAAGAATTTTGTGTGTTATATGCCAAATTTCATGATGTTTATATGTTTATGTTAAATGTTACATTTGATATTGTTCAAGCATGTTCATAAGTATGTATTATCAAATAATGCCTATCATGAAATCGTATGATCATAATATATCACATCCATGCAAGCACACACCACATCATGATTGATTTTACAACGATTTTCGTGTTTTCAAATCTCATCAAAGTGAGTTCTCATGACGGGTATGTAGTAACTGGAAGGGTACTAGTACCGGTAGTCGGAACGTCCTGTCTAGGCTGGCATTCGTATAAATCCAAAATAAAGGACCAGTTTGCCTACCTGGGGACTAACGACGAGAGTACGAAATACCTATTAGGCCAAAGCATGCTATACCAAACGTCGTGAGAGCTAATCCCACTTTGAGTTGTCATTGTGTCTACACCTGGACACGTTCCGACCAAACATCTCATGAACATATTTTGTGGTTAGCATTCGGGGGATGCGAGTGTTAAATGGCCAATACTAATGTGAATCCTACCAAGCCAATAGCCATGGGGGCCCACATGACTATATAGGTGAAGGTATGGGGGACATTTGAGGCCCAACATGAGCGAACCCAAGACATCCTTTGGATGTAGTTGCATTATTGATATTTATGCTATTTTCATTTTTTTTAAAAGACACATTACACCTAAAAAGATACCATAAACTCACAATCTTCTCATTTTATGATCCTGTAGATGTCGTCTAGACCGCATCGAAGGAGTAGGAAATCGGAAAAGTCTCGGGAACGTTTGGCCACTCATATCGCGAATCAAATGGCCACGATATTACCTGACATCGTAGTACAAGTACAACAAGCCCTTGCTGCAAATCCTACTAACCCTCCTCAACAACAGGACCAGATCATCAACAACCCTCCTACCATCAAATGCTCTTACAAACATTTTAAGTCCTGTGATCCTCCAAAATTCGAAGGGACTGAGGGAGTCACTGCTCTCCTACATTGGTTCGAGGAGATGGAAAACGTTTTCTTAAACTGCGATTGTCCTGAGGATCGCAAAGTTCGTTATGCCACCGGGAGACTACTTGGGGTAGCTCTCACTTGGTGGAATACTGAGAAAGGAAAGAGGGGAACGGAAGATGCGATGGCCTTAACTTGGGAGGAGTTAAGGGAAATTATGACTAGGCGATTCTGTCCTAGAAGTGAAATTAAGAAATTGGAAGATGAATTTCATGCCTTGAAGCAAAAAGATGGTGATCACTCTACTTACAACAAAAGGTTCTTGGAGTTGAACCAAATGGTACCAAAATTATTCACTCCAACCTACCGTCTGATCGAACATTACATTCGAGGACTTCCCTCGAAAATCCAGGATTCGGTCCTCAGCGTTTCACCGGTAACACTCGAAGCTGCCATGGAGTTGGCAACAGAACTGACCGAAAACCGAATTCGCAATGGGAAGTTCAAGGAGGAAAAGAAGAAAACCCCTGCTGAGGGACAAACCTCAAACCACCACACTCCTTCCTCTAAATTTGCTAACAAGAGGAAGCGTAACACCAGGAACTTTGCTGTCACCCAAACCAACACCCCTGTTCCTGCTGCACCCATCACTCAAGCCACTCCTCCACCCGCGCCATACAAAAGACCATACACAGGGCCACTACCAAAATGTAACCGTTGTCAGTATCACCACTCCCCTGACTATCCTTGCCAATACTGTACCGGCTGCGGTCGCGCTGGGCACACTGTTCAAAACTGCCGCACGCTTCAACGAACAAACCGCCACCAACCTATAACCCAAACCCACCAACAATTAATGGGTCAAGCCCAACAACAACAACCATTTCCACCCACTCAACATTTAGCCCAAACATACTATCAACCCAACTACCCTATGGGCCAACCTATGCGGGCTTGTTTCAATTGCGGAGATCCAAGTCATTTCAGGAACACATGTCCAAGGCTGGTTAATATTATTCATGCTCAGGCCCAAGCCAATCCTGTGAATCAAGCGAACCAAGCTCCTCCACCTGCTAGGGGAAGGGCTTTCAATATTAACGCAAACCAGGCCAGAGCTGACGGCAATGTGGTCAACGGTACGTTTCTTATAAATGGTAGATATGCCTCTATGTTATTTGATACTGGTGCGGATAGAAGTTTCGTGTCATTAGAGTTTGAACCTATCTTAAGTAAAAATCGAGATAAGCTCGCGGAATCCATAACAGTGGAAGTTGCAGATGGAAAACCAGTTTCGTTAGACTCTATTTTACGCAACTGTACGCTCACCCTAAACGACCACGATTTCTCAGTCGATCTTATTCCATGAAGCTGGGAAGTTTCAACATCATAATCGGAATGGATTGGCTCAGTCAGCATCATGCAGAAGTTGTATGTCGTGAGAAATTTATTCGTATTCCTCTTTCAAACGGTCAGACTCTTCGAATTATTGGAGAAACCTCGGCGAAAGGGCTCAACTTAATGTCTTGTCTTCAAGCTCAAAAATACCTTCGCAAGAATTATGTCGCGTTCTTAGCCCATATCATCAAGAAGGGGACCTCAGAAAAGAAACTTGAAGATATCCCTGTTGTAAAAGATTTCCCACAAGTTTTTCCTGACGACATTTCAGGACTTCCTCCAATCAGAGATGTCGAATTCCGTATCGATCTCATACCTGGTGCTACACCAGTGGCAAAATCTCCATATAGGTTAGCCCCCTCTGAAATGCAAGAGCTAGCCAGTCAATTGCAAGAGTTGACTGACAAGGGATTTATACGCCCCAGCTCATCGCCTTGGGGTGCACCTGTACTTTTTGTAAAGAAGAAGGATGGATCTTTCCGCATGTGCATCGACTACAGAGAGCTCAACAAGTTAACTATCAAAAATCGATATCCTTTACCTCGTATAGATGACCTTCTTGACCAACTACAAGGTGCCAGTTGTTTTTCGAAAATCGACCTTCGATCCGGCTATCATCAGCTTAGAGTGCATGAAGAAGACGTCCCTAAAACTGCTTTTCGAACTCGATATGGTCACTATGAATTCATGGTTATGCCATTTGGATTAACCAACGCACCAGCTGTTTTCATGGACCTAATGAATAGAGTCTGCAAACCTTACCTTGATCGATTTGTTATTGTTTTCATCGACGATATTCTTATCTATTCAAAATCTAAAGCTGATCATGAACGTCATCTGCGACTGGTTCTTGCACTTCTAGAAAAGGAAAAGCTTTATGCCAAGTTCTCTAAATGTGAATTCTGGTTAAAAGAGGTGCAATTTCTCGGGCATGTAGTCAATGACAAAGGAATACATGTGGACCCATCAAAGATCAAAGCAGTTCAAGAATGGCAAGCTCCACGTACGCCAACTGAAGTAAGGTCTTTCCTTGGACTTGCTGGCTATTATCGTCGGTTCATTTCAAACTTCTCTCGCATTACGGTGCCACTCACGGCTTTAACCCATAAAGGGAAACCATTTGTATGGGGGCCCAAGCAAGAAGAAGCTTTTCAAACTCTCAAGCAAAAACTTTGTGATGCACCAATCCTCACTCTTCCTGAAGGTTGTGATGATTTTGTAGTCTATTGCGACGCGTCAGGGCAAGGATTAGGTTGCATTCTCATGCAAAGAGGAAAAGTCATAGCTTATGCCTCAAGGCAACTCAAGACACACGAAAAGAACTACACCACTCATGACCTTGAACTTGGAGCCGTTGTATTCGCTCTTAAGATATGGAGACATTATCTCTATGGTATGAAGTGTGAAATATACACTGACCACAAGAGTCTTCAACATATCTTCAATCAGAAAGAGTTAAATATGAGGCAACGAAGATGGGTCGAACTCCTAAATGATTACGATTGTGAAATCAGATACCACCCTGGTAAAGCAAATGTGGTGGCTGATGCACTTAGTCGAAAGGGTTATGCGAACTCCATTCATCTTCTATGTTCGCAAATTATAACCAATATTAAGGATCAAATTCGAGAAGCTCAACACGTTTCAATAACAGAGGAAGATGTACAAAAAGAGATGTCCTGTGGAGCTGAGCTAAAGCTTGAAACTAAATCTGATGGTATTTTGTATTACCTAGATCGTATATGGATTCCTAACCACATCAATCTTCGTGAAACACTCATGCATGAAGCTCATAAGACGCGATATTCTATACACCCAGGAGCCGATAAGATGTATCAAGATCTACGGTACACCTATTGGTGGCCTGGAATGAAGAAAGATATTGCCGTTTTTGTTTCCAAGTGTCTCACTTGTTCTAAAGTAAAGGCTGAACACCAAAGACCCTCAGGACTTCTAGTCAACCAGAAATACCTGTTTGGAAGTGGGAAAATATAACCATGGATTTCATTACCGGGTTACCTCGCACTTCTAGTGGGTATGACACTATATGGGTGATTATAGACCGACTTACAAAATCAGCTCACTTTATTCCTATTCGGGAAGATTTCAAGAACGAAAAGCTTGCTCGTATTTATATCAACGAAATCGTCAGCCGACATGGAGTTCCATTAAGTATTATTTCTGATCGTGATGGCCGTTTCACCTCACGAACATGGCAAGCAGTACAATCCGCTATGGGCACTCGACTAGATCTCAGTACCGCCTATCATCCTCAAACTGATGGACAGTCTGAGCGCACCATTCAAACCCTTGAGGACATGCTTAGAGCATGTGTCATAGACTTCAAGGGAAATTGGGACACCCACCTACCGTTAGTCGAATTTTCGTACAACAACAGCTATCATTCTAGCATCGGCATGGCACCTTTTGAAGCTTTATATGGTCGAAAGTGTCGATCTCCTGTTTGTTGGCACGAAATTGGGGAAGCACAAATTACTGGTCCAGAATTGATCCAAGAAACCACAGATAAGATTCATCAAATCCGAAACAATCTTCTAGCGGCTCAAAGTCGTCAAAAGAGTTACGCAGATAAACGACGGAAGCCCTTGGAGTTTAGCGTTGGTGATCATGTGCTTTTAAAAGTATCACCGTGGAAGGGAGTAGTTCGTTTTGGTCAAAAGGGAAAGCTAGCACCACGTTACATAGGACCTTTCAAGATACTTGAAAGAGTAGGTCCTGTAGCCTACAAGCTTGACCTACCGGAAGAACTCGATAGGATTCATCCCACATTTCACGTGTCGAACTTGAAGAAGTGCCTCGCTGATGAGAATCTTCATATTCTACTGGAGGATATTCAGATTGATGAATCCATGCATTTTATTGAAAGACCAGTAGAGATTATGGACTATGGGGAAAAGCGTCTACGTCGAAGTCGCATTCCTATTGTTAGGGTACGCTGGGAGTCGAAACGGGGACCTGAGTTTACCTGGGAACGTGAAGACTCAATGCGTGAAAAATACCCTCCTCTTTTCCCTACTACTTCAACTGTTTAAATTTCGGGACGAAATTCCTAAAAGTAGGGGATACTGTAACATTTGCATAAATCGGGTCTCCAAAACCCGCTCCGTTTTGTAATCAAATACCAAGTTATGAAAATACAGTAATTATTTATGATTATTTTGGGTTTAAACATTACATAATTAATAAATAAACTAAACCAAAAAATTATATTTGATAAAAAGTTAAAATAAAATAAATAAAAAACATTTGCAGCTGACCGGACTCGAACCCGGGTCAGCTGTCACCAAGATTTATCTTTCCGTCCCCAAACCACTCCGCCACCAAGTGTTTTATGTTAATCTTAGGAAAACAATTGGGTTTTATACGCAAACTCGAATTACGGTTAATGATATCTGAATAACGGAAATCGGTAAACCGAATCGCCAAATCAGTTTTAGTTCGTTTAGCTAGCTTATAACCGATGAATATCGGTTTCTAATTAAGTTCAAATTGAATGAACTTAAAGTTTCGGGTTTTGAAACCGAAAGGCATTCAAACTCCAAATAATTCAGGTTCCAATCATTTATGCGATTCAGAACCGTCTCAAATACACTCCAATTCCTTTTCGTCGCGTTTTCAAGTCTTTTGAGCACAAAAAAACTGTTCGCCGGAATTCTCTGCAAATCTCGCCGGAAAACAGTGTTCAACACAAACCGGTAAGATTTTCCTCTTTTGCGGTTTCAATCTATTGTTAGGACTCTACTAACATTAATCCGTCACTCAAAATCAGTCACAGAAGACTTTGCTGGATTTTCTGGGTTCGCCGGAGAAATTCTGGAATTTGCCGGAAACTCGCTAGTTAACGGTAAACACATTCAATCGTGCTAATAATCCATGTACTCTGGTTCAATTTCAAATCTAAGTCTTTAATTCTGTTGTTAGACCCCCTCAGCCGAAAGTTCAAAAACAGAGTTGCCTGTTCTCGCCGGACTTCCTGAAGAAGACGACCTGTCCGGTATTTCCTTTCCCCAAACTGTTCGGTTTTGTACATTCAAGCTAGTGGTCATGTTATTTAAGTAGTTAGATCATGAACCAGTTGTCTGAGTAAAATCGGTAATTGTAGTGAAGAAGACGAATTTAAAAACGGGATAAGAGTAAATAAAATTCGGATAATTAACGGGTTAGACACACAGTCCAGCGGTGGACTGTGTGCAAAGTTTATATACAAGTCCCGAGTTCGATCCTTACTACACACACACTCTACGTAATAACATTTCTTTTTATTCATGAACTAACCGGGTTAGAGCGAGTAGTTGTTAAGTATAATATAAATCAAGAATATAACCGGGTTAGACACACAGTCCAGCGGTGGACTGTGTGCAAAATAAACTACACGTCGCGCGATCGAGTTCCGTCACAAGCACCGGTTCAATGAGATTAAAACGTTTTGCAAAATAAAGGAATTTTCGGTAAATTCGTATAAGTGTATAAATATAATTAAAACTGGATTTCTAACGGGTTAGTCACGTAGCTCAGTTGGTAGAGCTACGTGCGCGTGAACGGAAGGTCACCGGTTCGAATCCCGCTTGGCGCAAGTATTTACCGCTGACCGGACCGGTCAACGGTCAACGGTCAAACAGTAAAAAAAATATATAATATTTTTTTAATATTTATTTGTTTAATTTAAATTAAAAATCAATTAAAAATACTTAAAAATAACATTTTTAAAGATAGAAAATAGCCATAAACTCACAAAAATATATTTAAAAATCCCGTTAAAATCCTTAATAAAATCCATCCATTTAATATATTTTTTCTATTATTATTTAGGTTAGTGATTCCTCGTTGACTCGCTTCGTCTAAATCGTGCGCATCTCACCATCTCAAATTCAACGCACCCAATGTGAGTGAACCCTTCAAATTCCCCGTTTTAATCACGTTTTTGGGGTGTATCATGTGTCTTGTTCATTTACATATTATAACCAAGTTATTGTGCATATATCATATCATGACATGTGTATTAGTTGTTGCTGTTAAGTAGTTATTATTGTTTGCAAATTATTATTTTCAGTACATGCAATTGCCGAGGCCGTAGCTCCCCATCCATCGAGGTTGAGTTTGATCCCCATTTTATTATGCGGTTGATCAGGGCGTGCCCGCACGATCGGCTCCGTTTGATTGAGCCTTGATCGGTCATTTCATTTTACATTTCAATACATGCAATACGCTCGGCTCCGTTTGATTGAGCCTTGAGTGCACAGTTCAATTTACATTTCCAGTTCATGCAATACGTTCGGCTCCGTTTGATTGAGCCTTGAGCGCACAGTTCAATTTACATTTCCAGTTCATACAATACGATCGGCTCCGTTTGATTGAGCCTTGATCGCACAGTTCATTTATGTCAATTATTATATGATGTTGGTATGTTCATGTATGCTTTCGATTGATTAATGTATGTTATAATTGTAACTGATGTTTGCCAATGTTTGATTTCCTACATGTGTTTTTTTTTATGATTATGCACAATATTTTATTGATAAACTAATCAGAAAATCATTATCAAATGTTTATCTATAAGGTTCACTCGCCAACTTATGTTGACCCAAAAACCTCCCATTTTACACATGATACAGGTGAACCAGCAGCAGCTAGGAACACATAGGACCTGGATTAGAAGAAATAAAACGATTTAGTATTTGGATTATTATGTTTGGTTATTTTCCTTTGTAATGAATGGACATGTTTGGATGTTTGTGAAATATAACTTTGACTTTATTTAATTATGAAACATAATAGTAAATGTCATGTGCTTTGGTGATAACCCAATTATGCCCCGACTCTTATTTCCGCTGCGGGTCGGGGTGTGACACAAAAATCGTTGTAAAAGTCATATGATTGTGAGGTGTGTGCTCTCATGGATATGGTATGTTATGAGGATATGATTCATGATGAGTATTGTATAATAATATGTACTTATGAACATGCTTGCATAACATTGAACATAATAATAAACATAAAGCATATAAACATCATGAATTTTGCATGTAACACACAAATAATTCAAAATTTTTAATCAACTATAGTATAGGCTCTAAGGGTCTAATAACCTATCCTATATCCCTATAGTCATGGCTCTGATACCAAATCTGTCACACCCCAACCCGCAGCGGAATAAGAGTCGGGGCATAATTGGGTTATCACCAAAGCTCATGATGTTTACTAATATGTTTCATATTTATTAAATTCAAATTACATCTCAAATGTTCAAGTCAAATTCATACAATACAAGGAAAGGAAAAATTAACTAAAACAATCCAAAATCTAAACTGGTTTATTCTTCTAGGCCGCCCTATATGTTTCTTGCTTCAACTTGATCACCTGTATCATGTGTAAAAATGGGGGATTTTGGGTCAACAAAAGTTGGCGAGTGAACCTTGTTAAAAACATTTGTTATTGATTCCTTGTTGTATTTAATATGGAAAAATTGTGCAATAATCATATATGAACAAACGTATGTAAACAAACAATCACAAAACAACTTGCATGAGTATATGATATGAATAACAATGTATATGTTGGCAACGTCTCGTTCACGCTCATAGGTAATGGGGAACGGACGGCCTATGCTGATGTATGTGCGATCAAGGCTCAATCAAACGGAGCCGATCGTATGTTGGCAACGCCTCGTTCACGCTCCATAGGTAATGGGGAACAGCTCACGCTCATAGGTAATGGGGAGCGGCGGCCTATGATAATGTATGTACTGAAAATGATAAATTAAATCTAAACATCAACCACACAAACAATTGATATATATTGGCAACACATTTGATCATGAATATGATGGATGCACAAGTGTTTAATTGAAATAAATAAATAGCGACACATGATACACTCCAAAATGTGATTAAAACGGGGAATTGGTAGAGGTTCACTCACAGTGAGTGCGTTCTCATGATGATGATAGATGCGCACGAGTTTAGAGAGTTGATCGACAAGGAATATCTAACCTAGATAATAACGAAAAGGTACGGTAAATAAGTGGATTTTATTAACAATTTTAATAGGATTTTGGATATATTTTTGTGAGTTTAAGGCTATTTTCTAACTTTAAAAACATTATTTTTAAGTATTTTTAATTGATTTTTAAATTAAATAAATAAATAAAAATATAAAAAAAAATGTTGACTTTTTGACTTTGACCGTTGACCGTTGACCATGACTGTTGACCGTTGACCGGCTCGGTCGAGTATATATTTGCACTGAGTGAGACTCGAACCCGTGACCTCCCGTACACGTGCACGCAGCTATACCAACTGAGCTACGTGTCTAACCCGAAATATTTCTGTTTTTAATTATATTTATACACTATTTAAGTTAATCAGAATTCATTTATTTTAAAAAGATTTTAATTTTATCGAACCGGTGCCGTCAACAGGTCTCGAACCCGGGACCTGTGATTTAGTGTTGCACACAGTCCACCGCTGGACTGTGTGTCTAACCTGGTTAATATTCTGGTTTTTATTATACTTAACATCAATCAGTGAGTTACCCCGGTTCGGTTTTAAAAAGAGCATTTTTATTTAAGAGAGTGAGATTGGGTCAGGGATCGAACTCGAGAGTGTGTTTCATTGTTTGCACACAGCCCACCGCTGGACTGTGTGTCTAACCCGTTTATATACTGATTTTAATTAATCTTATAAACATAGTCGACTTCGTCTTCTTCGCTCAAAGACTCAGTCGACGATTATTCAACTGTTCTTGATTGAGTCATTCATCGAACATATTACTGGTTGAAATGTGATGAATAAAATGAGTTCAGGAATCGAATGTACCGATCAAACTGTATTTCCTCATAATTCCGGCAATGGACGTCGGCTCTGATTTGTGTATTCCTTCTGATTGAATCAATTAACAATTTTGTTCGATTAGTTATGAAAGTGGGGTACTAAACAAGGATTAACAGAAGTTTTGAATGATTATACCGATTCACAGCGTGAGATTGGAAATTCCAGAGGTTTTCCGGCGAGAGCTGAATATTCCGGCTACGTCGTCTGTGATTGATTCTGATTGATGGATTGAAGTTAGTAATAGTCTTACAACGGATTGAAACAGAAAGAGTCGAGGTATTTACCGTTTTGAGGTGAGTCTTGGTTTTCTGGCGAAAGTCCGGTGATGGCAGAATATTTCCGGCGAGTGAAATTGCTTTGAGAAATGGTGCGATTTTGAGCGAAAAGACTACCAGAGGCTTGGGTGTGTATTTATAGGAAAGAATATCGATGAATTGGGTCCGATTTCTGTCTTGATTTGTTGGTCAGCTTTCCTCCGGCGGTTATGACTGATGTCGCGGGATTAGACATCGGTTATAACCGACTTTGAGATTAATACTTCCGTTAAGTCAATAGAAACCGACAATAATTGGCGAAGTCGTCGGGATTTCCGGCGACTGCGAAATGGGCGCGTCGTTGACAGAATTTGATTTCGAGTTTTGTTATATGAATTAATTGTTTCGATATATCATCAAATAACACAAGTGGCGGAGTGGTTGGATGTGTGTGAGTTAAGTTACTAGGCTTCATCCGGCTGACCCGGGTTCGAATCTCGGCAGCCTGTTTTTCTTTTTAATTATTTTATTTTTACTTTTTAACAATTATAGTTTATAAATTCTAAATTGTTTATTAATTATGTATCGTTTAAAATTAAAATAAGTCATAAATAAGCAACGAAAATTTAAAACTGACTATTCGATTAATAAACGAAGTGGGTTTTGAAAACCCGTTTTTTGACGGATGTTACAGTTTCGCACGGCAAACCGTATTTAATCAAAAGCGCGCCTCCGGGCACCCCGTTCCAACGGACACGGTGTCACACCCCGACCCGCAGCGGAATAAGAGTCGGGGAATAATTGGGTTATCACCAAAGCTCATGACATTTACTAATATGTTTCATATTTAATAAAGTCAAAGTTACATTTCCAAATATCCAAACATGTTCATACAATACAAAAGAAATAAGCCAAACATAACAATCCCAACTCTAAATCATTTTATTCTTCTAGTCCAGTCCTATGTGTTCTTAGCTGCTGCTGGCTCACCTGTATCATGTGTAAAAATGGGGGTTTTTGGGTCAACATAAGTTGGCGAGTGAACCTTATTAGATAAACATTTATTAATGAATTACTTGTTAGTTTATCAATGAAAAATTGTGCATAGTCATAAATGAGCAAATGTAAATAATCAAGCAGTGGCAAATAGCAATCACAACTATAACATACAATAACATATGATAGCATACATGAACATACCAACATCATACAATAAATAACATAATTGAAACTGTGCGATCAAGGCTCAATAAAACGGAGCCGATCGTATTGCATGTACTGAAAATGTAAATTGTCTGGCGATCAAGGCTCAATCAAACGGAGCCGATCGTATTGCATGTACTGAAAATGTAAAATGTCTGTGCGATCAAGGCTTAATCAAACGGAGCCGATCGTATGTGGGCACGCCTGGTTCAACCTCATAATGAAATGGGGAACATGCTCAACGCTCATAATGTAATGGGGAGCGGCGGCCTATGAAATTGCATGTACTGAAAATAATAAATTGCATCCAACAATACAACAGAAACAAACTGAATACACATGTTCATGATATGATGTATGCACAATGGTTTAACTATAATATATATACAAAGACACATGATACACCCCAAAACGTGATTAAAACGGGGAATTTGTAAAGATTCACTCACATTGGGTGCGTAGGATTGGAGATGGTGAGATGCGCACGAATTAGATGAGCGGAACAACGAGAAATACTAACCTAAATAATAACAGAAAAATATATTAAATGAGTGGATTTTATTAAGGATTTTAATGAAATTTTTAGATGTATTTTTGTGAGTTCAAGGCTATTTTCTATCTTTAAAAATGTTATTTTTAAGTATTTTTAATTGATTTTTAAATTAAATTAAATAAATAAAAATATAAAAAAATTGTTTATTTAGCGTTGACCGTTGACCTGTTGATTTGTTGACCGGTTCGGTCAGTGACATGGTTTGCGCTGGGTGAGGCTCGAACCCGAGACCTCCCGTACGCGTGCACGCAGCTCTACCAACTGAGCTACGTGTCTAACCCGAAATAATCTTGTTTTTAATTATATTTATACACTTATTCAGTTTAACCGAAATCCTTTTAATTGCAAAAACATTTTAATTCAACGGACCGGTGCCTGTGATGGGTTTCGAACTCGCGACGTGTGACTTAGTGTTGCACACAGTCCACCGCTGGACTGTGTGACTAACCTGGTTATTATCTCGGTTTTTATTATTCTTAAAAACTAACTGAGTTAACCCGGTTTAGTTTTTAAACAAAAAGGCATTTTTATACATAAGGAGTGCGTGTAGCAGGGATCGAACTCGGGACGTGTATGATTTTTGTTTGCACACAGTCCACCGTTGGACTGTGTGTCTAACCCGTTTATAATTCTGATTTTAATTAATCTTATGTCATCTCTGAACTCGTCTTCTTCATTTCAAACACAGACATCAATCAAAGCAACTGATACATGGTTAATTTAGTTAATGAACAAGACGATCAATTTGAAAGCATTGAACCGAAACGTTTGGGGAAAGAAAATACCGAACAGATCGTCTTCTTCAGAGACTCCGGCGAAGCTCGTCGGCTATGTTTTGGAACCTTCGGCTGTGAGAATCAATTAACAGGTTTAAGGGTTTAGATGTGAAATTGAACTAATGAGTATTGATTATCAGCATGTTTGAATGATCATACAGGTAATCAGCGAGTTTCTGACAAATCCAGGAGTTTTTCCGGTGAGAACAGAAAGTCCAGCAATGTCGTCTGTGGTTGATTATGAGCGATGGGTTAATGTTAGTAAAGTTCTAACAATTGATTGAAACAGTAAAGTCGAGGTATTTTACCGGTTTGAGTTGAATCTCGGTTTTCCGGCGACTTGCAGAAAATTTCGACGAGTTGATTTAAGCTTCTCCGGTGGACTGTAAGGTTGCGGAAATGTAATTGAAAGTCCTGTAGAGTGTTTTGAGTCGCAGGAAGGGTCTAGGATTGAAGTAGTCCGAGAATTGAAAACTTTCGGTTATTAAACCGATCCACTTCCAAATTCAAGTTACATTCACGGCAGCATTGATTGGAATCGTCAGTTTATCGGTTATACTCGCTGAATCGCGAGTATCCAGATTGACTTTGGGTGTTTGATAACCGATTTCAGTTACAATTGGTAAAATCGATTGATTTACCTTAGTCCATAAAATCTATTTGTTTCCTAAAAATGACAGAAACAAACAAGTGGCAGAGTGGTGATGTGTGTGTGTGTTAAGTCTTTGAAGTT
>CAMTDV010000312.1:0-31067 GCA_947069175.1 Scalesia atractyloides
CACCCACCATTAACCATCCACCTTCCACCACCTTCTACAACCACCCAACATCACCACCACACCACCATCTTCTCCACAAACCACCACCGTCCACCATTGCCCCACCTGCCACCATCAAAGTAGACGTATCGACCACATACCCAGAAACCCTATATCGTAAGTACAAAACATGAAACCCAAAAACAAAACACCAACACATGAAACCCCAATTTTGTGCCCCCCCCCCCCCCCCCACTACTAGACAACAGCAGCAGATCGTTGCTTTTCTTTTTCACAATCAACAACAGGAGATCGTTGACACACCAACAAATCCCCAAATTTTGTACCTTTCATACAAATTATCACGAATATAAGATTATCATCATTTGAATATTGAAATTAAGGTTCAATCTCCGTTCTGATCTTCAAATATGTTTTCGTCACACACCCAACAATGCGTGAGAGAGTAGAGAGAGAAACAGGGGTCGATGGATTTGCAATGGAGATGGAAAAAAAAATTGCAGGTTGTTCGAATTGTTTGTTGGTTGTTGGATTTGCGAACTGTTGTGGCGCTTTTCAGGCAGTAGTGTGAGTTGATTTTTTTTTTTTTTTTTTGTGCCGGAATCAGTTGTGGTGAAATTCACTCCCACCCAAACAAACGCATTATGCATATCAGTCAATATTATGCAGTCACAAAGATATCTTTACCCCCACCCAAACAAACGCATTGATGTCTTTAAGGTCAAGCATTCTTGTAGGCCTCAGCATCTCTCATGTCCAATCTTACTATTTATGACAGGTGTCACATTAACTGTTTTTCATACTTCCATGAGTTCTCATTGATAAAAGATCAAAAACCTTATAACATAGAAAACGAAACCCCCCCCCCCCCCCCCCCCCCCCCCCCCCCCCCCCCCCCCCAAAAAAAAAAAAGCAGCCGGTTTCCAGAGCTGAAACATGTACATCTGCACAGCCTTTGATGCATGAACATGTCACTACATCAGCATTTGCTCTTGGATAGTAGTTGGATTGTATATTTCGGCTACCGAAAAAGAACGAAAGGACGATTACCATTGTCGCTAGCGATATCAGAATGCAAAGCAAAACATAAAGAAGCAAGGCATCAAGCATGATTTTAAGAAACAAGAAAAACATAAGATCCCAACACCATATGTTTTGAAGTTCTGTTTTTTTATTGTTTTTTTCGTCCCCTATCATCTTATTGTTTGTTCATGTTTTTCTTCCTTCACTAAAGAGAAGGAGACGTAACAAACTGTCTCGGGAAACTGAACAACTCTTTCTCTTCAAAAGGCGAAGCCCAATCACGAGAACCACCTGCAGATGCTTCAGAACCCACCGCACCTACCCCATCTGTACGCAAACCGATCGAAAGCCCGTTATTCCCGTTCGACAGAGCACCCGTTGGAGGTCTCATCGCAGTCTTACCTGTACCCAACCACATGCCGTTGGGCATTGACGGGGTGCTAGGTGGAAGAGGAAGCCGGTCTAGACTCCAGTCTATGTTTGTGTAATCAAACTGCAATGAGTCACACGCATTCCAGTCCACTGGAGATGACGGGCCTGACGACCCGTTTGAGCCCAACCCAGAGAAAAGCCCGGGTGAAGAAGCGGACGCTAGTGTAGGAGTGGTGGCGGTACCCACTGTTCTGCTCCACATACCACCGTTGTTGAAATGGTTCATGGAACCCTGTTGACTAAAATGGTCAAACGGGCCACTGCTTGATGCATACTGCTGCTGCATCGGCTGTTGTTGCTGATAATGAAGCTGGTCATACATATGGGAATTACTAACCGTAGCCCCATGTGATAACCCATTTGACCGTTAAAGCTTCTTGTGGTAGGAGGCCCATGTGAAAAACCCGTTTGACGTCGCATTCAAATTCATATTCATAACAGGATCAGCAACATTCGGATGCCAATCAAACGATGACGAGCTTACACTCGCGGGTATGTTCTTCGGTTTTGGCCGTTGCATCACAATAACCGGTTCCCGAACCGACCCCAACTGCAGATTCTTTAACTCCATCACTATATTTGAATATCGAGGATCGGTTCTAGCCGGTGCTGATGCCGCCGGTACTGAAGAAGCTAAAGAATACGAGACAGAAGGGTTTGAATTCCAACCAGTAACCGCTTCCGGGAACACCTGCATTACCATTGGATGTGGGTTTGGTTGACTTTTGTGAATCCTTGACGGAAGCCCTTTTGTCCTTTGACTTTGACTTGGATGCAGGAGACATTGTAAGTTCCAGCTTTCTATAATTCCAAGAAATTTGCTCGTCAGATGATGTTTTTATCGTTGTACTGTTACATTAACAATGAACTTAAATGATAAATTCCATCATTGAACATAGTTGAAACTCTTAAATCAGGATCACTTTGACCATATTGGTTACTCAAAACATGCATATATGCTAAGGTCACATGATTTCTGACCAACAAGAACACTAAATGGAACGAAGAAACAAAACTTAGTGAAAAATTATCTGGCCAACAGTTCTCCTATGCATGTAATCTGCTCATGTATTGTAGGCTGTAGCAGAAAGAAAAAATCTGAAGCGATACACAGATGTTACACGAGAAGTTGTTTGCATGCAGAATAAAAACAGTGATTCCTTTACCAATGCAGACAATTTCAGCCAAACAGAGCACTGATTCAGAACACGTCTAACAATTACATATATGTACTACGAATGGATGAACAGATGCATATCAACAAAAACACACGCTGCATTTATATACGCAGCCGAGGAACCTTTGCGAAAAAGGTGATCCGGATTCCTGTTTAATAACAGAATGAAGTTTGGTTGACCAAATTTTGAAAGATCAGAGTTCAAGTCATTTTACGATTCATAAAATCTTGTTGAAATGTGCTAGATACGGTTGTGTGGTGTTTTCATGATGTCAACTTAGCTCTGTGAAGGTTGTTGGAGCACCATTATATGTTTTTCAAGCAAATAAATTAACATCAAATGCACCATTAAAGGTTGTTGGTATCAAATCTTAAACAAAATAGCAAGTACTCAAATTAATGGTTGTAGATAGAAAGATTAAAAACAACATTCTAAGACCATGTGTAGTGGTGCGATGAATAATGCCCCCACCCAAGGGCGTTTTGTGACACGTGTCAGTCCAGTCAGCATAGGGGCGTTATAGGGCGTTTTGCATAAATGGGTGTAGTGGGATAATGCCCAATAATGCCCCATCAATGATTACCCATTTATTTCTTTTAAAAAAAATAAAAAAAGTTAAATTAGTTGGAATATTGTTATTGGCAAACAAAAATGAGGGAGCATGCACCAGCGTTATTTAAATAACGCGGGGGGGGGGGGGGGGGGGGGGGGGGGGGCGTTTTTGAAAAAAAAACCGCTGAAAAACTCCCAAGGGGGTGGAGGGTGGGCGTGATTGGCAAAGAAAAATGCCAAACTTGATACCACTACGGGTGATCTAATACATGTAATAAACACAACACTTAAAGATCCAAAGATTGGAACAATTATAAAACTAGTAAAAAATCAAAAATTACAAACCAGACATAGCTAGAGAGCCAGCCACACGGTTTAACAAAATACAGGCACATGTCAGTACTTCTCTCTTCAAGTGATAGATCTAACACTCACATACAGCGGGCTGGTCAACAACATGACGGCACTCAACGATTAGCACTGCCGACCAAAAATTGAGAGGCAAATTTAAGAGCATGTTGAGTAACTAGCAGTCATTCCTCATCCATGTTCATTTCATCATATGTATTTTACAAATATTTGTATTTCATAGAAATCATAAAACAGAGACGATTACAGACGAACGGCAGGTAGACGGGCAACAAGCTGCGCCGCAACCCCAAAACATTCCATTAGCAACCCTAATACCTAAATGCTAAACAATTCATCATTTTCTAAATAACTTAATAACAAAAACAACACACATTATCAGAAGCTAGTAACCACACTTTAACTTGTCAAAAAAGAGATTTAATGTCATAATAATATTTTATTATGAAACTTAAGAAAAATAGTTAACATACATAACTAATTTGACAAACTAGGTTAAACACAAACAAAACACCATCAAATTCATTCAACATACCATTCTTAACCATTTCCAACACTAATTAACCACATCCACATCAAAACCAAATTAAATATCAACACTCCAAACATCACAACACAAAACTCCACAATTCACCAAACAAACACATACAACTCTTCAAATCGACGTCAAATTCGTACAGAAACACATAAAAACATGAATTAAGAGCCAAAAAACGGCAGAAATGGTCGAAATGAATCGATTGACTTACCACCGCTAGGGTTGAATCGGAATGGGGGAAGTTTAGGGCGAAAACAGCGATGTGATGTGATGAATTGTTAGGGTTTTGTGAGTGGATTGATCGATTGGTGTAGGTTCTGGATCGATTAGGTTTTGCAAGTTGGAAATTGCGAACGTAGTTTCCGTCTTTGCCTTGTTCTCTCTCTCTCTCTCTCTCGTTATTTGTTTCTCTCTCTTCTCTCTGTCTTAAACCAGAATGAGGAACCACAACTTTCTACTTTTTACTCGAATTTTGGTTTAACCCGAACCACGACCATGCCCGAATCCAAACCCGACTCCAGTTTGAAGACTTGTGTGAACTACTGAAATTTCCCGCGTTACGCGTCGGGGAATTCAAACATTATCCATCCGTTTCGTTTTGTAACGGGATTAATACGATACCAAAATTTGGTATAACAACCGAAAGAAAAAACACAAAAAAGTTGTGCCATCAGTGGCGAAGCTTGAAATATTTTACCGGGGGGTCGAAAACATATGTACCCAAAAATTTCTACCGGAGGTCGAAAACGTATATACCCAAAAAATTCTATACGAAAACTACATATATAACACTACTGGCCGAAAATTTTGGGGGTCGGGCGCCCCCTCCCGCCCCTAAAAAGCATCGCCTCTGAGTGCCATGACAATACGATATCCACACGTAAAAAATACATTACGTCTAGTAAGGTTCAATCTGTTCTACATTGCAGGAAGAAGAAGGTATTTGTTTTAAAAGATTGGCAAATTGGAAATAAATAATCCCACCTAACTCAGTTTGGCCGATAATAATCCCAAGTCAGTTATTGACCAATATAAGCCGAACTGGTCAAGTTTTGGCCAAAAATAGTTCGTCGTTAAAAATAGTTTAACGGAGTTAAGTTTTACCGAATTACAAACCCATTTTTTAGGGCTTTTGATCAGAACGAGAATACGGTCGAATGATGTAAAAATTACATCGAAATTGTGCTCGAAATGGCTTGATTTTTGTTAATTGGAAGTTTAAACACCCGGATTGAAGCACCGTTTCCGTGGGTTGGAGCAGTATTTCGAGGTAATTTTTACATCAATCGACTCGTATCCTCGTTCTGATCAAAAGCCTTAAAACATCGGTTTGTAATTCGAAAAAAAAAACTTAACTCCGTTAAACTATTTTTAACGGCGGACTATTTTTGGCCAAAACTTGACCAGTTCGGATTATATTAGCCAATAACTGACTTGGAATTATTATCGGCCAAACTGAGTTATGTGAGATTATTTACTTCCAATTTGTCTAAAAGATTTGGTTATAAAAATTACCATAGTTGGAAGCGGAGGAAAACAACATAAAAGTAAAAAAACGGAAAATATTATTAAGAATAAGAGACAAAGAAAAAAAAATAAATGAAACAATTTACTCAAACTTTTATTTGGCAGCAGGAAATAAAAAAATATCTTTGCCATGAAGGGCTTCAAACCCGAGACACCAATTATATTTGAATGTTCATATAACCAACTGAACTGTGAGAGTTTTTCTTAAGAGTTTGGCGTAATAACAACTATAATATATACATAAAGTGGAAAAGCATAAAAAACAGCCATCTGCTACGCAGGTGACAGCTACTTCTCATGCAACTTCACAAATGTTGTTGATACTATAGTTATAACCGCGCTTTGCAGCCTAGGTAACATTTTTATGAGCGTGTTGCGACGGATTGTTTTTAAAAATCTATACATACCAAAACACGCTCAACAACGATATATTTGAAAAGCACAAAAAGGCACGTCAAGTTTTGAAAACGTATATTACGAAAAGAGAGTGAACAAAATTAAAATAAAATATTCATTTTTTAGTAAAATAAATGGAAAAAAAGAAAAGAAAAAACAGGAAGAATTACAAAAAAAAAATATTTTCTTTTTTGTTTTCGCAAAGAGGTAAAAGAAAGAGTGAAAATGCACGTAAATTAATATAATAACAATGATAGTAAAAATAATATAACTAGTTAGATGCGCCGTCCGCGTTGCGGTGCGATAGCCGAATAATGAGCGAGTGTTAGCCAACTCATTGACACGGAAAACAATTAAATCGAGTAAACCAATACATAACACTTTTATAGTTTTGCTAAAAAAAACTAAAACAAAGGCAATACTGTTATTTTTAACTAATGAAAAGTTATATTTTTTCACTGGTGTAAAATCGTAATTTGCCAAAAGTTAAAGTGATGACAATACTGGAACTTGAAACCAGGAAGGCACAACCATAATTTTAGGCAGGAGGAAAAACCATATTTTTATTTTGAACCGAGAGCATAATCGTAATTTGAGTTGGAGCCAAAAACGTAATTTATTTTGAACGGGGGCAAAAACGTAATTTTTAACTGAGGCCGAAATCATAATTTTTAAACGGGGAAGAATCGTAATTTTAAGCTGGAGGCGAGAGCATATTTTTTTCATTTGAACAGGGTGAAAACGTAATTTTGAGCCGAGGGCGAAATTGTAATTTCGAGTCATGGGCCAAATCGTAATTTTTGGCTGGGGCCAAAAGCGTAATTTTATTTTGAGCAGGGGAAACATCGTAATTTTAAAGTGGGGGCAAACCCGTAATTTTACAGCGTAAACAAATAATAAACGGTTAGTACAATGGGGGAGTGCCAGGCCAGCTGTCTGGCACTATTCCCGGGGCAAACCCGTAATTTACAGCGTAAACAAATAATAAACGACTGGTCCAATAGGAGAGTGTCAGGTCAAACGGGTGGTCCAATGGGAGAGTGGCAAGCCAGCTGCCTGGCACTATTCCATTTTTTATAATAAAATCACTTTTCAAAGCCTTTGGTTTTAATATATTGATAATTATGTTGAAATTGGATAGCTATTAGTATTACTTTTACCCTCATCTTCTCTGCTTCATCCTTTATCATCACATGTTTAAGTTCAAACTATCTCTATCTGATATTCGTTAAATACAACATATAAATTATATCAAGTATGGTATAAAATCAACCTTTTTTTAATACCAATGTTGGAAAAAGTGCGTTTCTTTATATACTTTTTATTTTCAGAATTAAAAGAGCTTAAACGAACAAAAATAACGAAGTAAGGACAAAATCCAACATAAGTATGAAAGACGGGAAGACAACGTACTATACCAACCCACCAGGCTTCAACCCAAAGACAAAAGCAACAAATTAGAAGACTGGCACGGGCCGTGTCTAGTCGGCATAGGGTCGTGCCCCTTCAAGATTACAAATCAGAAGAAGACAAACAGAAGCAGACAAGAGACACGGGGTCGTGTCCCTTTGGACACGGGCCGTGGACAACTCTTAGATTTGCGAATCTCATAAAGTACAACAAGTACAAGGGCCACGGGACCGTGTCGTTGACCCACGGGGCCGTGTAGCAAGCAGATTTGACATCTGCATTAAATGAAAACAGAGAAGGAATGAGGCACGGGGTCGTGCTTGTCACACCCCAACCAATGGCGGAATCATCAGGGCGCGGCACTAAGCGAACAGATTGCTCAAGAATTTCCACAACGACTATTAATATGACAATATTTAATAACATCCAATTTCCCATATAATCGAACTAAACATTCATATCAAAAGTCATACGAATTACATCATTCTCAAACAAAACAGTTTGACAACTAGGTTTTTATTACAAGTTTCTAAAGATAATCCTAAATCCAATTGCAGCGTAATCCATCAATCTGTTACATACGTTAAAATACGAGTCAATACAATAAAGTAAAGGTGGGTACACAGGTTTAATAGCATACTAATAGCGATAAAGCATTTACGCATAACTAGCATGTGACACGTAGAGATGCGAATCTAAGTATGTTAAGAACAATGATACAAGCTAACCAACACGACTACGAGATGGAGTACGCGCGATACGTATTCACAGCAGCGAACACACACGTAAAGTTAATATGCGAGCCTTAACAACCCCCGAACCAATTGGGTCCTGAGTCCAAACTATAATACTATCGTTCCTAAGGGTGGTCTGCAAGTCCTCATTATTTACACATAGTAAACAAACATTCAGCGATTCACGTACAACATGCGAGAGCGGTTAGGTTAAAAGAGTTTTAGCGTTGTGTGTAGCATGTCTTGATATAGAGAACGTATGTAACACCCAAAAGTGTGTTTAAACGAAAAAGGGTTCACGTGTACTCATAGTTCGTGTTTAGCAAGTAAACACAATCTGCTATGGATTAAAGGGAGTGCCGGAACAGTCTGTAAGCGAGAACAGAAGCGCATCAGTCTTCCGAAATGCTGAAACGGTCGAAGCGAAGTGCATGAGGGTAACAGGCTACTTCGTACGAACTTGTGTGCTAGTTCGCATGAAGTGGAACTTCGTGCGAAGTAGCACCAAGTTCTCACCAGGGTGCACTTCGTGCGAAGTTGTACCTGGTGTTCACCAGAGGTGCACTTCGTGCGAACTAGGTGCCTAGTTCGTGCGAAGTTGCCCTTTTTGGTGCGAAGTTGGGCTGTCTTGGTGCCAAAATTGTGTGTTTTCGCGTCGTTTGTCGGGGAAATCGAGTGTCCACCTTCCAACCTTGAGCAACTGAGCAAACCAAAAGCTGGAGAGGTCTTTTTGAGCAGTTTAGTCACTTTTAAGAACTTGGACCGATTCGTACGAACTAGGACTATTTCGTGCGAAGCAGTCTAGTTCGCAAAGTTGACTGTTTTGTGTCCTTGTGCTTCCGGAACTGAGTTTCCACTTGGAATAGACGCATTTTCGAATCCATTTCAAGTATGTTGTCTGACCATGCTTCGTTCCACTATCTAGTAAGCGAAACACACGTCGGTTTGTTCGTTTTGGTGTAAAAATCAATGTTTTAAATAGTTTTCTCATATCTAACACTTGGTGAGTTGAAACCATCAAGATTCCTAGCTTGGGAAGCCAAGGCTATGCCCAATATACTCATTTAAGTGTAGATCTAAGTTTGAAATAAGAAATTTTATGGAAAAAGATGAAGATTTTCGTTAAAGAAGAAGTTTTAATAAAATCGAAGGTAGCCTTGTGCAAAATCGTAGTGGAAAACGTTGTGGTTTGCATAAAACAAGTTGTTTCTTACTTGGAAATCAGAGAAATGCGGGTTGGATAGTTCTGGTGCGAAGTGGCAGCAAGAGGAGTGTCTGTGGAGGTGCTGGGTATTTATAGATGAGGGAGAAGTGGGTGGCAAGGGTGCAAGTTCGCACGAAGTAGGCCACTACTTCGCACGAACTTGGCCAATCCCTTGGTTTGGTCAAGTTCGTGCGAAGTAGGGGTCTACTTCGTGCGAACTTGCCCATTTTGCTAGGAATTGTTTCCAAATTCGTTCGTTGGCTATTTGTTTAGTGATTTGTTCGTATTAGATGTAACATCAACCAAGATGGGTACCTGTTTTGAAAATAAAATTTTTGAATCCGAAACGTTTGTAAACTAGTTCGAACTGTTATAAATAAAATATAAAATTTTTGACCCTACTCTGATTTTTATGAAACTTAGATCATATCAAAGAGAAAAATGTGCTCGTTTCAATGGTATATTCGTATTTGTATAAAACGTTATACATTTCAAGTTATACGAGAAAAACAAGTTAAGCAGCTAAATTAATTATATTTTTAATAATATAATGGTTCTAACTTATGCAAAGTCATGTTCGAACGTTTTCTTTTTCTTTTGAATAGTCGTATTTTTGGAAAAAAAAAAAAACTAATATATGGTAAGGATTTATCCTCTCAATCAACTGATTTGTGTGAATAGTGTTTTCAATTTAAAAACCAAGCTATACCTTATTTCTTTATCATTCTTTTACCATCTCTTTTCTTTCTCTAAAAAAAACCCTAGCCACCACCATATCTCTCTCTCTCCCTTTCAAAGAAATCTTAGCCACCATCATTGAAGTATTGCAAGTTTTCTCAAAACACTAAGAAGGAGGAGCAAGAATCCAACATCACTCTCACCTTCATTTTTTTACCCTCCCTTCATAGGAGGTAGTTTTAATGTCATTAATTTCTTTATTACTTATTGTTGTATATTCATACTTTAGTTCTCATGCAATTTAATTTTTTATAATACTTGGGGTTTAGGATAGTTTGAATTTTGATAGTAATTATAATTATGTTTTGATTCAATAAAGAAATATTGTTGATAAAATACTATAATTCTAAACTAGTGTAAAAAAATATGTATATAATTTTTTATACTATTAAAGATGGTGTCCATATATTTCAAATTTGGTTTCATTTTTATCGAATGATGGTGGTGTTTGATGTCACATGAGTTTTGACTCTCAAATGTTTATTTATTTTTAGGACTTCATATATAAAAATTTAGATTCTATAAAAATACACATATATATATATATATATATATATATATATATATATATATATATATATATATATATATATATATATATATATATTCATTTGCTTAAAAATATATGGACTACTTAAATAGGGAAATCTATAATCTTTTGTTATCTATAAAACGGTTATAGAGGAAATATGCAAATATATAAAAAGGTAGTTTTTGGAAAGAAAAAAAAAAGAAATATAAGTATATATAAAAGAAATAATGTCTATTAAAATGGAACTATAAATAATATATTTTCTTGCTATCAAGTCCACCTCTAAAAAAATCTATAAATATATATAGTTTTTCTTAAATAGTTTTAGATATATACAAGTGTCATAAAATTAGCAAATAACATTACAAATAAATGTTTAATATTACTCACATAAAGACTACATTTATTGACATATGACATTTAGTTACATAGTAATATCTTAAATGGCTTAATATTTATTTTTAAGATGAAAAACCCCAAGTATTAGGTTGTAATATTTTTATAAATTTTTCCTAGTGTTATTTTATTAAGTATTTTGGTGTTATAATATTTAGGGTGATAGTTTCTTTTGGTGTTATCTCTCTTTCATTACTCGTGCGGATTAGCGGGTTTTAACGGAATGCAAAACTGTGAGTAGATCTTACTTTTCCCCTTTTGTCACTTTAACTTTTTGGGTGTTTTATGTGTCATGTTTCATAAGATCCATATACTTTTTCAATAACATGCCAAGTTAAGTATCATATGTGCTTCAATTTGTTCCGTATGTTGCATTACTTTTTTCATTATACGTGTTACCGCTTTGTGTCATGGATTACATAGTTTCGTTTTTCGCCTTTTGGGGCTTGATTCGCACCATTGTTTCATAGTATCAGTTTTCGCCTTACGAGGCTTGAATCGCATCATTCTTTCATTTCTTATGTTTAGTTATGTCATGTTACATTATTTACTTATAGATTGGTTGATTTTCGGATTAATTGATTTATGTCACAATTACACTTAATATTGCATGTTAAGTAATTTTTATTAAATAAAATCAACTAAAATTTTAAAGTTAAATAAAAACAAGTAAAGATCTATTCATCAACCATTGTTGACCCAATTTCCTTTTTACACGTGAAACATATACACAAGGTTGATAGTTACTTGAGAAGACATATAGGATTGTGCCTTAGAATAATTGAATCAAGACTTATGTTATCCTTTGTTTTTTTTAATATTGTATGTTTTTATTTGGAACAATTATTTGGTTAAGTAAGACAAATTAATATTGATGATAATAAATATTCAAACTTTAAATAAATGTCAAAAGCTATGAAACAATCATATCATACCCTGCGCCATATCCACTGCGGGTCGGGGTTGTGACAGATTGGTATCAGAGCTCGAGACTATAGGGAATTAAGATAGGTTATTAGACCCAAGACTTAGACTATAGTTTTTATTTTAGGTACTTATGTGTTTATTTGATTAATTGTTCATAGCTTATAAATGCTTGAAATATTCGATGTACACGGGCACAAGATCACTTATTTAATTGCTACATGTTAAAGGTGCATTACATGATCCAATGTGTTGTATTGTTATTCTAAAGTACGTTTCTCTATTGTTTATGTCACGTTCACACATACTATATAATAAATAAATAATATATCTTTTATTCATCATTTATATATCTAAAGTATGTTGATTTTGTTATTTTTTTTCCATACCCTTTTGAATTTCAATTATTTCATTTTATGTTTCGAATTTCATTTGAGTTTCATATCTCGTCAAAGTGGGTTAAGTGACGGACATGTAGTAACTGGAGGGTTAGGTACCGGTAGTCGGGACGTCCTGTCTAGGCTTGGCATTCGTATAAATCCATTAAGGACCCGTTGCCTACCTGGGGACCATTGATGAGAGTACCAATACCTATTAGGCCAAAGCATGTTACACCAAACGTCATGTAAACCAACAACACTTTGATAAGTCAAACGTACCCACGTTAAGTCATGGGTGCCCTCCCACAATGTTTTATATCACCCCAAACCCTGTCATTTCATGATTTCTTTTGGGCTAGTTGTATGTCAAAGGGTAGACATATGCGGGCCATGCAAACGCTCGTTAATCATGGGGGCCCACGTGATTACGAAAGTGATGCATGGAAGGAAAGTCTCCCAGAGATGTGGCGTAAAGCGACCATCGCGATCAGAGATGATGTCACGAGGCGTCCCGTGTCGACAAATGACTTCGTCAGTATAGATTCGTGCTAATCGTTCTACCTTATAATCTTCTCGGATGGCAATGAAATGAGCAGATTTCGTGAGGCGATCGACGATAACCCAAATGCTATCGCGACCAGAAGGGGTGCGAGGGAGTTTTGTAACAAAATCTATAACTATACTCTCCCATTTCCACACTGGGATATCGGGTTGCTCGAGCACCCGATTGGGGTGTAACAAAATCCATAGCTATACTATCCCATTAACGCTAACCGCTTTCGCATGTTATACATGAATTGCTGAATGTTCGTTTTCTATGTGTAAATGATAAGGACTTGCAGACCACCCTTAGCAACGATAGTACTATAGTTTCGACTCAGCACCCGATTGGTTCGGGGGTTGTTAAGGCTCGCATATTAACTTTACATGCGTGTTCGCTGTTGTGAACATGTATCGCGCATACTCCACCTCGCAGTTATGTTGGTTAGCTTGTATCATTGTTGTTAGCATACTTAGATTCGCCTCTCTACGTGTCACATGCTGGTTATGCGTAAATTATTTATCGCTATTATTAAGCTATTAAACCTGTGTACTCACCTTTACATTATTGTATTGACTTTTATTTTAACGTATGAGGTTGATGGATTAGCTTATGCTGCAAACAGATAGGACATCTAGAAACTCACTAAATAAATATAGGTTGTCGGATTAGTTTTGTTTGAGAGACATGAAATCTGTATGGACTATTTGGAATATTTTGTTTAATTCTATGGGAAATTAGACTTTTTAAATATTGTCATATTAATAGTTATTATGGATTCTCTTGAGCAATCTGATTCGCCTAGTGTCGCGCCCCGATGATTCCGCCATCGGTTGGGGTGTGACAACAGGGTCGTGTGAGCCCACTGTTTCCAGCTATAAATAGGAGTGCTTGGTTTCATTCCAACTCGCAAATCATTTCTCTCACACTTGCCACTCCACCATGTGATATCCCGGGTTTTTCGGATAACTTAAACGTAATACTTGTCAAACTAATTACGTGCTATGTGTACGAACGTGTACGAATTAAATGAATACGTGATGTGTGTTGTGTGATTGTTTTAGTAATTGAATAATTAGAGTAGATATGTATACGAACTGAACCGAACTGCGACACGAACCAACTTGATTCATTGTGACTCTAGGAGTTAACAAAGTTTAAACCTTGAACCCAAGTCTTCGGCTAAAAGAAAACAAAGATCAAACCTAGACTTAAAACTCTAACTATTTCGGCCAAGATCAAACCCAAACCCGTAGCAAACCTAAAGCTATTCGGCCGACCAAACCAAACCAAACCAACCCGTGTGCAAACCAAATTAACCCATTGCGTACAACCCAAACCGAGATCAAACCAACCTTAAACGCCTCCCGGCCGCAAGATAAAACCCAAACCGACCCAACCCAAGTCCCTCGGCCACAAGCTTAAGCCTAACCGTAACCCTCATCTTCTTTGCGCCTATATATACTAACACTTATGCATGTTCCATTCACAATTCACAAAACCCTAAAAAGAAAACTGCCGTCGGCAGCCTTGTCTCACTTTGTGATCGCAAACACGGAGCAGCCTTGCTCTCTTCTTCCTCTCGGTCGCAGCAGCAGCAGCCGTCTTCATCTTCACCTTCATTCAGTCGCGAAATCTGTCCTGGTTCACCTCTAGTCGATCAACAAAACAGCCCACGTTATCAACGTCCTCTCGGTCGCGATCTTTCTAGAAAAGTCGGATAAATCTTGTCCAAACCTCAGCTTGTTTACCTAGTTAACCAAGGTTAGGGTTATCTCTGATTACAAGATCATGTGCGGATATATATATGCTTGAATGACTAGTTGTTTCGGATGTTATATGCTGAGTTGATTGTTGTTTATATGTATAATAGTTGCGGAACTTGTAAGTTGCGAGTATGTTTGATTGATAAAAACTAGAGTTAATGAGTAGGGTTTGCATGGAATTGTTATAGGTATTGATCTAGGATTAGAAAACCGGTTCATGATCGCCTAGGGTAATAATAGGAACGGTTTATACGAACCTATGATAATCATATGCTGAAACAGTTGCTGAGTAGTAGTTACAGCCGACTTCATCTGGCTGTAACTCGGTTGATAGTTGTCGAAAAACGGATTTTCTGATGTCTAGAACGTAGAGATTTGAATAAGGAATTTAATGGCACTGGATTCATAATTTTCTGAAATCGTTTGATATTTTTAAAGGGCCAAACAAGTTCAGTAGCTAAAGCTGTGAAAATTCTGGAATTTTGTTGATTGTTTATCAAGTTGGATTTTAAAATCAATAGGGAGTTGAGTCATGATTTTTGTACAGCAACTAGGTATGGAAATTTCCGGGCAACTCCAACTGGAATTTTGTTAATTGGACGGAATCAGTGATTTTTAAATGAATTCTTCCGTGGACTGCAGTCAGAAAGCGGTAAATCTGACTGCAGCCTAGTATATTAATATTTATGGTTAGTTGGTAAAGAATTAGGACTTGGAAAATTTGTATAAATTTCTATGGTATAAATTTCACCTACTGTAAAAATATTGGAATTTTTGGGATGTTGGAACTATTTTATAAAATTCCTAGAAAACAGCTGAATTATGAGTGTTAAGCTGAAATTTGATAACTTGTGATTGTGTGCACCAAAGTGTTGTGTGGATTGGATTATGTTCATGATAAGTTGTTTGATTACTATGATCACATGAGGATACTTGCATGCATGTTTGAGTGTTAGATATGTTGTTTGTGTGTATCACTTTGTGCGTAAATTACGTGTGGAATTTGTATTGGTGTGTTCACACACTGACGTGGAATTAATTGGTTTGTTAGGACGCAACTAGCGGTCCCATCTCTTATAACATCTTTGCTACACTAACCGAGCAAATAAAGGTGAGTTCACGGCCCCTAACTTTATCCGGTTTTTAAACAACAGGGGGAGAAACATGTATACACTCTCAAACTCAATCTCTTTACGTTATACGAATTTAACGTCACATAACTATACGGTAACTAAGTTAATGTTAATGTAATGTTATGGTCACTAAGCAGCTTTATCACTTAAGTCCTCGACAATCTCCTCGGATCGTTAGTATTTGGGTTAAATAGCGGGGGAATTATAAGTAGTACTACTGGGCCCGACAAGCCCCATCCGAGCTAGTCGCGCTAGCCGACCTGGTATGGTCAACGGGTGAATAATTGGCCTAACACCGCCATGGTCATGTGATAGGCCTGGCAAAACGGAGGCACAACAGTCAGCTTCGATCGCGAACACTTAGTGACATGACTTTAGGCTAGCTACCTATATATATTAACATTGAACTTAATTACAGATCAACTTAATATTCCGGGTTTGGAATATTGGAAACGAATCAACTTAATATTCCGGGTTTGGAATATTGGAAACAATCAACTTAATATTCCTGGTATGGAATATTGGAAACAATCAACTTAATATTCCTGGTATGGAATATTGGAAACAACAACATAATATTCCTGGTATGGAATATTGGAAACAACAACTTAATATTCCGGGTTTGGAATATTGGAAGCAACAACTTATTATTCCGGGTTGGAATAATGGAACCAATACGTTATCCCGGGTTAGGGATAACAGGAGAAAACAAACTATAACCGACAAACGAATTTATGAAAACCTGTGAACTCACTCATCTTTAATGTTGACACTTGTTTCTTTACATGTTTCTCAGGACGCTAGGAGCTCTAGGTGCACGCACACGCATTGAACAAGACATCTTTTATCGAGTCTTATTTATTAATGTTGTTTTGGGATTTTCATTTGTTTTGGCGTTTGTGTTGGCGCCGCTTCACCACTTATTTATGCTTCCGCTCAAACTTTAAAAACTGATGCTTCTGCTAAATATTGGTAACATAAAATCTACAACAAGTGATTTTGGAAAACGTATTATCAAATCATATAGAGTCGTTCGACGTACTAGTGTTTCAGATCCTGGTTTGTTCACACGCCTCGCGGTAAAACTCCGCAAGTGGAAATTGAGGGTGTGACAATTTTCCACCATAATCATTAGAGTTTAGAGTGTGTAGTAGTCTCGTGATCCAAGATTGATCGTAAGAGTTTTTATCAAACTATAGCCATGCTTGGCTAATCTCTAACATCACTTGGTGAAGACGAAATCTTTTATGTGTTACTTATGATTTCCAATCTTTGGTAACTTTTTAATTGGGGTTGTATTAGTGACTTTAATAACCAGTTTCTTTATATTGAAAGTGAGTTTTACTCTATCATTCCTTCATGTTTTGTTGATTCACTATTTCGTGTCTTTACGGTCTATATAAAGTGCGTTAACAGCCTGGAAGGGGGTTAGAATGATGGTTTGGGTAAAACTCTTGCCTCGTTCAGTGTATAGATCTTGCAAGAACTTGGTTCAAGCTTATTAGGACTTCCCTTGAGGCAGATAGCATCAAATCAGGGAAAGTAAGAACATCTTAAACCCCTTATTTATAAACTACTATTAAAACTTTAAACCGGCCTTGCGGGATTGTATCCCTGCTAACTCGGACCAATATGGCCGTGGGCAGCGTTGCCTCCAAAAGAGGGACATGCCAGATTTTGCATTAATAACTCACTTAATTATCTTTCAATATTCCGGCCTTGCGGGACTGTATCCATGCTGACTCAGACCAATATGGTTGAGGGTATTGTTACTTCCAAAAGAGAGACATGCCACTTTAACCAAGATAATCTCTTAAAAACCCAAAGTACGGAAATCCTCAAAGGATACGTAAAAGATGAGTCGGAACCAAATGATTCTATCTTGTTTATTTGTTTCTTTTTCTTCTATTTTTGTTTTCTTTTAATTATCGAAACATTTTTTTCAAAGTTTGGGTCGATTAGACGTTGATGATAATCCGGTATTAAAAGCTCTTATGTCCATGGACGACCTCGGTATCTTGCCATTACTATACTACGCCAACGATAGGTGCACTTACCCTAGCGTGTTGTAGAGAGTGATAGTTAAGTATCATGTTTTATAAATATAAAGCTTCAATAAGTGCTAAAATATATCTATAAATTATACCCTCACTCCATCACATCACTATCCCATTTCAACAAATCAGCCGAAAAGATCTTTTTTAAGCACTTGTTATCTCACAAATAAAAGTCATGAAGGAATCCTCTCTAATCAGCTTTTTAATCTCTCCGTTCAACAACCGTCCGCAGCAAACGCCACAGTATCAAGCATCCTTCGATGGTGGACTCATCAAAAATTATCGAATCACGCATATCTCTCGTCTGCCTCTCTCCAGACAAAGCTCTCCGTTATTTCCTTTTTTACACGGCACCCTCTCCTCTGGTCGGCAACCGACCAACTACAGGCTCACTGCCACTGTTGTCAGTTTTTGGAAGCTATCGAAATACCGAACCATCCAAAGAAATCGAAATCAAATTCGGTGCAAAACCTAGCTCGATAATGTAGGACGCCATTCGAGTGAAAAAACTGCCACTGTTATGCCTCGACGTTTGGCAGTGGAACCGTTGATATGGGTGTCGTGGTACCGGCCTTGATGGCTTGCCGGAGGTGGCTCCGGTGGTGAAACTGCCTGAGAGCAGCTCAGTAAAATAATATATGGTTGGGCCAATAGAAACGAGGCACGTGACGCTTAAAACTACTGTACATGCGAGTTGGTAAATTGTCACAGCCACCGACCCCACCCTGGGTGGGAGCCATGCGCAGATACAGTGGTACCGGTGTTTATTTTAAATTTCACAACGGAATGTTCATTAGGACCAGGTGTCGGGAAAAGTATCAGAGTTTTATAAAACACCGCAGTTTCATTTCATAAAATGTGGGATGAAACCATATTTACATAAAGGATTTTCTTAGGGATCAACCTCTGATTACAAAACATGTATTATTCAGGATTTCACATAGCCACTTATTTAAGCTTGAGTGCTTCCTAGCACTTCTCCTTTACTTCAATTACTCAATCAGTATTTGTCACTCGGTGGCAGTTCCTGTGACTATGGTCATATCACTCATTGACTAACCCGTTGTCCAATAGTGATTATCAAGTAGTGTATACAAAACCCCACATACCGGCAGTAATTTCATAATATAAAAACTTAATCACTGTAATACAACTTGAAAATCATTTAGGGTTTTGTAGAACAAAATTAAAAAGCGAATGACTTACATTGTTGATTTAGTTTACTAATACTAGCCTCCTGGTTTGATATCTAGGGTTCCTAAATAATTTAAAAAAACAATCCACACGTATTAGTGTATTAACCCAATTCAACTTTAACGATAATAACGAGATCAAACCAACAACGAGATGACAAAATATACCCTTAATCAGGCAGTACCTAAACATCCGTCGGGTAGGTTTATCTATCAATCGGAAAGGATATCGTACCAGAAACTTGGGTTACTACGCCGATTACGAGGCAGAGTTTCGAGATTTAGAGGATTTGGTATTTGAACAGAGATTGGAGAGAGTAGAAGATCGATTTTTAGAATCAAATTGAGCGGTTTGAAACTGTCTAGGCTGCTCCTTATGTAGCCCACCTGGGCTTCCTCCGTGCGTTGCGCGAGAATCATGGGCTTCTCTCGCGTGGCGCCGGGACACCTATCTAGGGTTAGGTCAGCCTCATCACCAGCATAGCCTTGCCACTTGTTGCGAAACGGTGTCACGTCATCTGGATCTCTCATGCGCGTCGCGGGAGATGACAGGTTTCTGGCGCGTGGCGCCTGGAAGGTCCAAATTATTTTAGAATTGTTACATAAATATTATAAAGATAATATTGAATAGTGTCTATTTTTTTGAACGTTCAATTCAACCACGATACCAATAACTTTTAAATTTCAACCCGTATAGTAGGCAGGGGCGGACCTACATAGAGTGGGTCGGGGTCCCCGGACTCCAATGTTTTCTAAAAGATTAGTAGATCCGGTATATTAAATTTTGTAAGGAACCCATAAATATAATTAGGTTGACACTATAAAAATAAAAGTAAAGCTATTTAGTGGTAAACTCCTCTTTTTACCAACAAGAGGTCATGGGTTCAATTCTTGTATAGCTCATTTTTTATGTTTTTTTAAATCGAATTCAAACCTCGTTCTGACCCGACCCGAATGAGGACCGACCTGAAAATTTTAACGTTTTGTTATGAAAATTTTGAACACCGAAAAAAATGGACCACAATGTAAAAAAATCTTGTGTCCGCCACTGATAGTAGGATTAAGTTATTGTATAAATGAGTAATATCGTTAACGTAAAAAGGTTCAACGAGTATAGTAGGATTAAGTTATTGTATAAATGAGTCTTAACATACTTTTGAAACTTTATTTCCCTACTTATTAAGCACGTATCTTAGTCCCATAATAAAAAAAAAAGATTTTACACTAGTAGAGTAACTATGTAATTTTGTAGAGTAATTATAATTACCCAACAAAATTGTAGGGTGTAATATAATTACCTACAATAATTATTCTAGTACTATAAAGAGAAAAGTGTCTGGATAGTCCATGTGGTTTGCCAGAATTCGCCTATAGTCCTCAAGTTTTGCAAATTCGTTCTCGGATGGTCCCTAGTGTGGATGGGGGTTAGTTTCTCAGTTAAGTGCATTTGAAAGTACAAAAATACCCTCATTGTTAAATTCATACTAAAAAGTTAAAAGAAATATACTTAGTATTTAAATATTTATGTTCGACCCACTACCCAACCCACCCACTTCATGTTCCCCACTTTCACCACTATCTCCACCTTTCACCACCAACACCCACATGCCAACTGTTGTAAACCACCACACCAACCTTAATGGCCACCAAACACCCCACACCCCCAATACATAACTGCATCAATTATGTAACATCCGATACACAATTGCATCAGATCTATACACAAAAAACGCTAGGTCACGGAAAAGAACTCGAAATTTCACAAAATCATACATATGAACTGTTCAATGTCTCCTTAGCGCTAATGGAATCGGGTTGATGTTCCTTTCGATTGAGGTGGCTTTGGTTTGAAGACAAAACTCGAGGATGAGTTTTTTTAAGACGGGGGAGAATGATGGGATAGACCCGATCTGTTGATTATGTCTTTATTTGAATTTAATATTTTATCTTATTTTGTTTCCTTTTTGAATTATGATTCATATATTATAAATATGATGTTTAGGGTTATTGTTTAGACAATTTTTGATTGAGTTTTAATTAAAAAGAACTGTGTTCTTCGAAGCTTTGGTTCGTTCTATCGTCTTTGATGACTTGTTCTTAAGCCATTTGAATGCTTCTGTAACTGCATCAGAGATGTAATTACTTTATCGTTAAACTTTATTGTATAAAAAGTAACTCAATCGAAAGATGTTATGTTGATATAGACCTAGTCACCGGCGTTGTTTTGGGCTTTGGAGAGAAAGAGGTGCTCAATGAAAGTATCTTGAATTTCATCAATCATGCATTGTCATATATAATCTTAACTACGTTAAAATATACTACTCTAGAACTTTTTTTCCTTTTTTTTATATTAAACATAAATTATACATTTAAACACACAAATAAAATTAAATATAAAAAACATGTAGATATTACATGAACATCAAAATAGGAAACATAAGCAAAAAAAATTACATGGAAATAAAACATTGCTTAGGCCTACTAAAATATTACATATTAACTTAAATTTACACATAAAATAAAATGAAAAACACAAAAGACGTCTGATGAAATCAAAGGAGCAATTAGAATCGGTTGGACGTTCGTCCTCTCATGGCTTGGTTACAATCACCTGAGGTTAAAAAATAAATGAGTGTGAAATAACCAATATACTCTTAGGTTAAAAAAAAAGGGTTGAACAGTCGTATCGATCTAGTCATACCCTAATGGCTCGGTAACCATCACCCGCTCTTGCTACCCGATTTACCCTATCTCAACCTCCGGTGGCGGTGTTCCCGATTGGCTAGGGGTACCCGAAACACCCTATCCGAGAACACGCAAACCTCCCTTAAAAAATGTTATTAACGATGTCACATGTCATCTTTTGAGAATCTTTATTGTATGTCATCTCCCTATTTGTTAAAGTGTGTGGCCATGTCAAACATCACTCTCCTCACAACACAAAATGGTGGTGTGGTGGAGGTTTAAAAATGAAACAAACGCATTATAGAGAAGGGTTATTGTCTCTATTCATAATTCCAAGGCCCATTCTTCCTCACTCGAAAAGTATTTCTGGAACATGGAGTTGTATAGCCAAACTTCAAAACCACTTGGCTCATAAAAAAAATATTAACTTGGGGCAGCTTTTTAAAGGAGGTGGGCAAAGGTGATAAAATTCGTTTTTGGATGGCAAGCCACGGACCCTCTAAGCACAACTTTCCCAAATCTCTTTGCTTTAGAGAACGATAAAACAATCGGCTCATAAAGGACTGTTTCCTTGAAGAAAATGGGGTGATTAGCTGGATTTGGAAATGGAAAAAGTCCGTTTTAGACAATACTTAAGTTATGGAGTTAATTAATTGTAAGCGAATGCTAGAACAATTTAATCTGACTATTCGGGAGGATAGCTGACGATGGCTTGGAGAGGACGGAGAGGCATTCACGGTTTCTTCTATGAAACGGGTCATTTACTCAGCACTTAACCCGGCCCCTCATGCCGTGGAATGAAGGGGTACCCAAAAAAGTAAATATCTTTGCACGGAAGGCTGCCTTATATCGAATTCCCACTATGCTGGAACTCAAAAAACAGAACGTGAATCTTGATTCTACGGTTTGTAAGTTATGCACCGAAGAGGAGTCTTGTGAGCATCTGCTGATCGATTACGCCTTCACAACCCAGCTTTTGTCCTTTATTTCAGCTTGGTGTAACCTCCCACCTTTATTTGCCCTCTCCATTTCTGACCTACTCGCGGTTCATAACAACTACAGGTTATCAAAGGCCAAAAAAGAGGTCCTTAGTTGGATTATTCTCACAGCAATCTGGAAGCTTTGGCGGGTTCGGAACGACATGGTGTTTTCAGCCAAAATCGATGGGTATTGCCAAGCTGGTTGAAGAGGTGAAAGCATGGTTTTTTCATTGGATTAAAAATAGATCTTGTAAGGATGTTGTTTGGTCGGATTTGGTTCAATTCCCCTTGAAATGTGTTTTTGTTTCTTCATCCTAGCGTCTTGCTAGTTTAATGAAAACCACTTATAAGTATCCCATTTCCAGAGCCGAAACATCTACATGTACAGCTGCACAGCCATTGATGCATGAACATGTCACTACAACAGCATTTGCTCTTTGGGTAGTAGTTGGATTGTATATTTCGGCTACATAAAAAGGACGATTAGTCGATTACCATTGTCCCTACCGATATCAAAATGCGAAGCAAAGCAAAACATAAACAAGAAGCAAGGCATCAAGGATGATTTTAAGAAACAAGACAAACATAAGATCCCAACAACATATGTTTTGAAGTTCTGTTTTTTTTTATTGTTTTTTCGTCCCCTGTCATCTTATTTTTTGTTCATGTTTTTCTTCCTTCACTAAAGAGAAGGAGACGTAACAAACTGTCTCGGGAAACTGAACAGCTCTTTCTCTTCAAAAGGCGAAGCCCAATCACGAGAACCACCTGCAGATGCTTCAGAACACACCGCACCTACCCCATCTGTACGAAAACCGATCGAAAGCCCGTTATTCCCATTCGATAGAGCACCTGTTGGCGGTCTCGTCGCAGTCTTACCTGTACCCAACCACATACCGTTGGGTATTGACGGGCTGCTAGGAGGAAGAGGAAGCCGGTCTAGACTCCAGTCTATGTTTGTGTAATCAAACTGCAACGAGTCACATGCATTCCAGTCCACTGGAGATGACGGGCTTGACGACCCGTTTGAGCCCAACCCAGAAAAAAGCCCGAGAGAAGAAGCAGCCGCTAGTGTAGGAGTGGTGGCGGTACCCACTGTTCTGCTCCACATACCACTGTTGTTGAAATGGTTCATGGAACCCTGTTGACTAAAGTGGTCAAACAGGCCACTGCTTGATGCATACTGCTGCTGTGTAACCGGCTGTTGTTGCTGATAATGAAGCTGGTCATACATATGGGAATTATTAACCGTAGCCCCATGTGAAAACCCGTTTGAACCGTTAAAGCCTCTTGTGGTAGTAGGCCCATGTGAAAACCCATTTGACGTCGCATCCAAATTCATATTCATAACAGGATCAACAACATTCGGATGCCAATCAGACGATGACGAGCTTACACTCGTGGGTATGTTCTTCGGTTTTGGCCGTTGCATCACAATAACCGGTTCCCGAACCGACCCCAACTGTAGATTCTTTAATTCCATCGCTATATTTAAATATCGAGGATCGGTTCTAGCCGGTGCTGATGCCGCCGGTACTGAAGAAGCTAAAGAATACGAGACAGAGGGGTTTGAATTCGAACCACCTACCGCCACGGGCCACCGCTTCTCTACAGACGGAGTACCATTACCGACATGTTGCTGTTTTGTCCAATCGGAATTCGGTGGAATTTTTTTAAGCAACTGCAAGGTTTTGATCCCGGGGTCTGTTGATGTGGGTCCTACCGTAACAGCCGATTTTGTGTAATTGTAGTTTAGATCCTTTTCATCGGTTTTCTGGTGTATAGGTATAGCTTTTGACATTGTTCTTGAGGTTGATGAAACCTTACCATTACTGAGAGTTGGCGGCATGGCAGCGGCGGTGACGGCAGGAGGTTGTTCCTGTTTCTGAACTTTTAAAGTTTCTGCCGCCTGAACAAGATCACCTTCACAAGCCACGATAGCGCGTTCGACCTCCTGTTTTGAGCATTTAAACTTTATTTCCATTTCGGTAATTTGAGCGAGTTCCTCTGATATGTCGATTTTCAAATTACCGCTACCGTCAATGTTATTATGCTCCTGTTGATGGTTTGTATCTTCACCGCCTTCAAACAACCATGCAACCGATTGTTCAACTTTACCTTCATTTAATATAAGAGCCATTGTAGCACGTTCCGATGAAAACCCCATCGCAACAAGCTGTTGAGCAAGTGATTCTAGCTTTCTCGACATTAGATAACCGCTGCATCTTTCATGAAGTTCTTGAGCCCGTCTTTCTTTTTGGCGTTGATGTTTCTTTTCATTTTTTTGACGGATTTTTTCACGTTTATCGTTATCAACCCCGGAATTGTGTCATGCCGGTTGGATGTTTGAGATACTTTGTCTTTGTGATCTTCGGATTCACCCGACCAGCTCCCGTTGTTGGATACAGAGTCGTATTCCAACCCCATAACAGAGTTTCCGTTATGGTCCTCTATATCATCGACATTACGAGAACGCACATTTATAGTAGACACAGGCGTAGTATCAAGTGAATGAAAGTTTCCTAAAAGCGGATTGTAACCGCTTCCGGGAACACCTGCGTTAGCATTGGATGTGGGTTTGGTTGACTTTTGTGAATCCTTGACGGAAGCCCTTTTGTCCTTTGACTTTGACTTGGATGCAGGAGACATTGTAAGTTCCAGCTTTCTATAATTCCAAGAAATTTGCTCGTCAGATGATGTTTTTATCGTTGTACTGTTACATTAACAATGAACTTAAATGATAAATTCCATCATTGAACATAGTTGAAACTCTTAAATCAGGATCACTTTGACCATATTGGTTACTCAAAACATGCATATATGCTAAGGTCACATGATTTCTGACCAACAAGAACACTAAATGGAACGAGGAAACAAAACTTAGTGAAAAATTATCTGGTCAACAGTTCTCTTATGCATGTAATCTGCTCATGTATTGTAGGCTGTAGCAGAAAGAAAAAATCTGCAGGATACACAGATGTTACACGAGAAGTAGTTTGCATGCAGAACAAAAACAGTAATTCCTTTACCGATGCAGACAATTTTCAGCCAAACAGAGCACGGGTTCAGAACACGTCTAACAATTACATATCAACAAAAACACACGGTGCATTTATATACGCAGCGAGGAACCTTTTCAAATTGCAAAAAAGTGATCTGGATTCCCGGTTTAATAACAGAATGAAGCTTGCTGAGCATGTTTTGAAAGATCAGTTTCAAGTCATCTTACAATTTTAGAAAGCTTGTTGAAAGGTGCTAGATCCGGTTGTGTGGTGTTTACATGATGTCAAATTAGCTCTGTGAAGATTGTTGGAGGCCCAATAAATGTTTCTCAACAAAATTATCATCATCATCATACTCAGTAAATCCCACCAATACCAAAGCTAAGGTAGGGTCTGAGGAGGGTAAGATGTAGACAACCTTACCTCTACCCCATAGGAATAGAGAGGCTGCTTCCGATGAGACCCCAGCTCGATAGTAGTTTTGCATCAAGCCTTGGACAAAAGGACATAACACTCAGCAATTGAGACAAAGGCCGATTAGTGCATCTACCCCCTGTCTTTCAGCTATCAACGCCACCCCATGATGCATGATTAACCATCCTCCTTTTTTAACTTTATTTTCAAGAAGTTATTAAAATAACGTTAGAATTACTGCACTTTCACTTTTGCCCCCCGAGCGCCCACACATATATATACATTATATGCGCATCCTGCAAGCGGGGCGTTTTCTCAAATGCAACATAAACAAGCCTGTATATCTTTAAAATTACGATGGTATCGAATCTTAAACAAAGAAACAAAACGAAAAAAAGCGCTCAAATTAATTGTTGCAGAGTGAAAGATTGAAATGAGAACCTAATCATAAACACATCCTCCCAAGATCCAAAGACGGAACAACAATAAAGCTAGTACAAAATCAAAAGTTACAACCAGGACATAGCTAGAGAGCTACAAACTACAGGCACATGTCACGGTTTCTCTGTTCAAGCGGTAGATCTAACACTCGCATAGCTGGTCAACAACATGACGCCATTAAATGACTAGGACGGCTGACCGAAGATTGAGAGGCAAATTTAAGAGCATGCTGAATAACTAGCAGTCATTACTCCTTACTAAAAAAACATTCCATTAGCAACCCTAATACCTAACTGCTAAACAATTCATCATCATCATCATCATCATACTCGGTAAATCCACCAATAGCAAAGCTAAGGTAGGGTCTGAGGAGGGTAAGATGTAGACAGCCTTACCTCTACCCCGTAGGAATAGAGAGGCTTCTTCTAGTGAGACCCCCGGCTTGATAGTAGTTTTGCATCAAGCCTTGGACATAAGGCACATAACACTCAGCAATTGAGACAAACACCGATTAGTGCATGTACCCCTTGTCTTTCAACTATTAACGCCACCACATGGTGAATGATTAACCATCCCCCTTTTTAACGTTATTTTCATGAAAGTAGTAAAATAACGTTAAAATTTGGACACTTTCACTTTTGCCCCCCGAGCGCCCACACAATATACATTATATGTGCATACCGCAAGCGGGGCGGTTGCTAAACAATTCATCATTTTCTAAATAACTTAATAACAAAAACAACACACATTATCAAAAGCTAGTAACCACACTTTAACTTGTCAAAAAAGAGATTAATATCATAATAATATTTTATTGTGAGACTTATGACAAATTACGTAACATACATAACTAGTTTCACATTGTAACTTTTAGGTTAAAATCCATAATTCCTCCAAAATTCAACAAGCAAGGTTAAACACAAGCAAAACAGCATCAAATTCATTTAACACAACATTCTTAACCATTTCCAACACTAATTAACCACATCCACATCAAAAACAAATCAATTATCAACACTCCAAACATCACAACACAAAACTCCACAATTCACCAAACAAACACATACATCTCTTAAAATCGACGCCAATTTCATACAAAAACACAAAAAAAACCTTGAATTAAAAGCCAAAAAAACGGCGGAAATGGTCGAAATGAATCGATTGACTTACCACCGCTAGGGTTGAATCGGAATGGGGGAAGTTTAGGGCGAAAACAGCGATGTGATGTGATGAAATGTTAGGGTTTTGTGACTGGATTGATCGATTGGTGTAGGTTCTGGATCGATTAGGTTTTGTAAGTTGGAAATGGCGAACGTAGTTTCCGTCTTTGCCTTGTTCTCTCTCTCTCTCTCGTTGTTTGTTTCTCTCTCTTCGCTCTGTCTTAAACCGGAATGAGGAACCACAACTTTCTACTTTTTACCCGAATTTTGGTTTAACCAGGACTCGACTCGGTAACCACGACCATACTCGAATCCAAACCCAACTCCACGCAAGTTGCCTCGTTGAAGTAACAGCCGGATGAAAATCGGGGTGCGGCTCAGGATCAAACCTCCCTCAGTGGATTTGTCACCATCATTGTCCAACCAGTGAGCATAAACACAGGATTATATCCACCCCAATATGACACAAATGAGAATTGAACTTGAGTTTCACTAGAAAACCTAATTTATTTAAGGTTCAATTTCAACCACGATACCAATAACTTTTTAAATGTCAACTACTTTACCAATAACTTGTATTCATTGACTTTTTTAAAATAGTTGAATGTGAATTTGTGTCAATCTTAGGGTAGCCGCTTAATAAAGAATCATGTTTATTTGAAGTGCAGGTCCAGGTTTAAATCTGGATAAAACGAGTTATTTAATTAACTAGTGGGTTACATTCGTGTTTTGCAGCGGGGCGACCCAATTTTTAATAGAAACGTAGACGTAATAGTAAAAATAACATTAATGGTAGGAATTTGTTTGATATTAGTTCGGTTCATTAAGATACTGACACTTACCGAAAGAGAAACAAAAAAAGCCATGGTGCGACCAAAAAAATACCGAGATGTGTTTACATGGATCGAAACAATAAAAACAAATATCGATTTCGGTACTAACGTTGTTCGGTCAATTTTAGTCTGTTCGTTTTGTTACATGTATAACATCAGGTTTGATTGAAACTTAAAAAAAAACAAAAAATAGAAAAGAAAAAAATGAAAAAAAATCAAAAAAGACAAAAATCACAAAAGGGACAAAAATTATAGCTAGGAAGTTCATAAATTATAGAGTTAAATGTCATTTTAGCTTCTGTGGTTTGGGTCATTTTGCCAGTTTAATCTAATGTGTCATTTTTCCCCTGTGGATTCAAAAAGATTTCATCATTGCCATTTTAGTCCACTGTGTTAACTTCATCCATTTTTTCTGTTAACGAGAAGGGCAATTCGATCATTTTATACGTAATTCTGTTAACTAGAAGGGCAATGCGACCGTATAAAATGAATGGATTGCCCTTCTCGTTAACAGAAAAATAGATGAATTTAACCCAATGGACTAAAATGGCAACAATGAAACCTTTTTGGACCCGCATGAGAAAAATGAAACCTCTGGACTAAACTGGCAAAATGGCCCAAACCACATGGACTAAAATGGCATTTAACTCTAAATTATATATATATATATATATTTCACAAAAGGACAAAAATTACTATAGCTAAAAAGTTCATAAATTTTATATATAATAGGAATAATGGATTTTAATAATCATAACGATTAGCCGTTGGCCGACAACGGTCCCAACTTCAATAATAACCAGTGATGGTCCTACCTTTTCATATATTGTAAACCAATGGACCTTTAACCGAAAAAGATAAGGGACAAAAAGAAATTCAGGTTTTTTAGTTAAAGTCTATTAGTTTACAATATGTGAAAACGTGGGACCACCACTAGTTATTTTTTAAGTTGGGATCGTAGTCGGCCAACAGCTAATAGTTTGGATTATTAAAATTCATTATTCCTATATAATAATTGGTATATTATAGTGTATGAGTAAGTTTTATCGTTAAAAAAAGAAAGTGAATTTGTGTTTAATTTTTTTTTTTGGCGTATAAACTTCATAGTATGAGTTATGAAAGATTTGAATTGACATGAAAGAATCTAATATTTCAAAATAGAATACAAACGTGCAACAAGTTCCGTTAGCCATATCAAACATCTTTATATTTATTCTTGAAATGAACAATTTCATGTATAAGTTAGAAAGCTTTATGACTCCCACCGACAATATAAGCCCCTAATTTGCTGGTCATAGTCCAAAGACAAGTAACAACCTAAAAAGTAAACTAAAGCCCAAGTAGGGTATTTGTTAACATAACCAACAAACAACTGAATGGTTTAGTTAGTTGCATGACCAACTCAACTTTGAATGTCATAAATCAACTTAGGAATCCATTTAATCATGTCTAACACCTAATTGTGGTTTCGAGCTTAGTTACTTACATTACAGCCTAAGTTAATGTTGCTATTTCAAAATCCATTGACATTTGATCATCTTGCATATTGGTTGTTTTAGCTCAAACACGCTTACATCAATAACTATGAACTATACCCAGTATAATCTTACTCATAGATAGGGATGAGCAAAATGGACCCGGTACCGGTACCGAACCGGGTACGTTTTCCGTACCGATTTTTGACATTTTTGGTATCGGTCCAGTACGGTACCGGTATTTACCGGTTTTACCCTCAAATACCGGTACCGTACCGGTACCGAACCGAACCGGACCGGGTATATTCGGTACCGGTACCGGTACCCACTTTTGGGGATTTTCGGTACCGGTACCGGTTCGGTACCGGTCGGTACCGAGCTTATCCCTACTCATAGCCAAACTATTGATTGGGTCTGGAGAAGGTGAGATGTAGACAAGCCAGTTAGACACCAACTCTAAAGTCATGTTTATCGACTACAATTTAGCAATATCATTAATCAAATTAGCTAATCAATTCACCAAGTTGCCATTTTTTTATAAACTTTAGCAAACATTGTCTCTTTTTTTTCTTCTTGTTCTGCAATGTTACTTGGATTGTCATCCAATGAAATTTCATGGTTTTATATCATTTTTTATGAATTAATATGGTCATAACATAACTTTACTCAATTCCAACTTGAGGTCAATTTCATAAAGATCTCATACACCATGTGTTTGGTCAAAGCAACAGATAAAAACCAAATGCTTCCAAGTTCTAATGACTATAGACTATTAGTTGCCTTAATGTCACTGGGTTAATTTTCGACTCTCGTGTGGCATCCCTAAGTTCCCGGGGACAAGCCAATCATTTCCGCTTTTTTGTGTGGGTCACTTATTTCGTCCTACCCTTGACTTATCAGGAGAGCGGCGCTAGCTCTCGACCAGTGGTGCGTTTGTCATATATACGACTAGACACGTACACCTCTTCATTGACACTGACTTCGTCCCCAGCTCAAAATTACGGTATTGTCATCATTTTAGTTTTTTTAAATTGTGGCAATACAATTTTTTAAT
>CAMTDV010000313.1:0-17500 GCA_947069175.1 Scalesia atractyloides
GTTGCTCGCGGCGTTTACGGATCGCCCCGCCCCTTACCCACCCGGGGCACCATAGCATGTGGGGGAATAAGGGGGGACATACTGGACGAAACCACCCCTTTGGGTTTTGGGGGCTGTGCCCCCCCGCCTTTCGATCGATACCGTTGGGAGGCCGTAAAAACGAATAGGTGGGGGGAGCGCCCGGGTCGGGAAGGCTAAGGGGGCCCCTCGCTTTGGGTAGAAGGGGGGGTTATGCCCCGCGGGGGGGCTTATGGGGAAGGGCCCGGCCCAATAGGGACAAAACCCCCCCACTTAAAGCGCACCTGGGATCGACTGAATCACTCTAAGGGTCAAATCGGGGGAAAACCGGAAAAACCCCACGCGACCCGGGTTTTTATTTGCGTGGGGCAGAGGGCTCGTAGTACCCCTTTTCTTGATCCACCCTTTTTTCTTGCGGGGGTAGTGTTCCCCAAAAAAAAAAAGGGGGGGGGCCCCCGCCCCCCTTATTTGGGGTTTAAAAGGCAGGCGGGGGAAACTTTTTTTTAGGGGAAGGGAAGAAGGGGAAAGCCGGCGAGGCCGTACATTGGTGGAAAAGGAAAGCGAGACCCCCCCTTTTTTCCGGGCCTGTTCGGACATCGTTTCCCCCGGGAAAATTTAAAGTTGGGGGCCGTGGGGGGGAAAAACCTTTTCCCGGGGGGTTTTGGAAAAGGTTTGAATTAGAATGGGGGGGTTTTCACCACCACATATGAGCAAGGGGAGCTCGCTCGATTCGCAGATTGGCCCGACTGTAATTTTTTTTGCCCCGGGTGTTCGATAGCCCGACCGTGGGGTGGTTTAAATTTTTTGGTTACCCCCCATAAAGTGGGCTTGGTCCTCTTTATTCCATTTCATATATGTCGAGGCCCCCAAAAAAGCCCCCATTTTGTGTTTTTTAAACCCCTTTCCTCTTTTTTTTCCCCAAATTTTTGGGGATGGGTAATTCTTAAAAATTCCTGGGTTTGGGGGGGGGGGGGGGCTTGTTTCTTTTTGTTTTCATTTTGGTTTTACCGACTTCGGGAGTTTAAAGCAGTTTAAAAACTATGCTTGTCAATGGGGTGGGTTTGATTTTGGATTAGCTCCTGGGATTTCGGGTTTTTTTTTCTCTTTTTCAAACTTTATTTTTTTCCCCACCATTTTTGCTTGTGTGGGGCCCCCAAAAATTTTGGATTTCTCGAATATGTTTTTGGAATGCCATAACCCTTTTTTTTTTTTTAAATTTTTTTTGGGGGTGTGCTGGGAAATTGCACAATAGGATCGTTTACTTGGTCCCCCATGTTTGGGGGTCCCCCCCCAGAAATCCGCTTTGATTCATGCAGCTTTTTGGGGTTTCAGCTGGGTTTTCTGTTTAAGAAAGGGCCCCCTTTATTTAAACCCCCCAAAACCTCGGCTTTGTTGTTATTATTTTTGCAGGAGTTGATTTTTTTCCTTCGGCAAACCAGGAAAACAAACGTTTCAAAAGGGAGGGTCTTTGTTTTATTCAAACTTGCAGAAATTAGGTTTTATGCCCCTTTGTTTGGGGGCATCTCTAACTATTCGGTTGCGTCTTTCCTTAATAAATCCCCCCTTTTTAAAAAAGCATTATTTTTCCCCTGAGGCAGGTTCGGTGATTCTCCAGGGGGGGATGAGCAAATAGGGCGGAAGAGGGGGGGGGCCCCCCTCCTATTCCCTTTTTATGCCATGATGCTCTGGGCGGGGTTATCTCAAATTGGACCCCCTTTTTCCAAGGGAAAATTTTATTCCAAAGATGTGATTTTAGAGCTGCTTACACTAAGTATCCCTTTTAGGGGGGAACTTTGCTTTTGGTTGGAAGTGTCTCGCCCTTTTTTTCACTTTTTATTATCTTTCGTTATTTTTCTAACTTTTGGAAAAATTTTCATTCGGGCGAGACATCTTACGAGTCATGACGCCTTTTTTTGGCCATTCCTTTAAAATTTGGCTTCGGGAGTCTCTTTGGGAGGATACTTTTGGAAAGTGTGACTGTTAGCCCCCCAAATAAGTACTGTGACGAAGCGGTGTTTTTTTTTTCCCCCCCCTTTTTTCGAGGGGCACAATTACCCAAAAGATTTATCCCGGGGGGGGAACAAGAATTGGGGACGGAAAAGCGGGCGAAAAACCCGCCCCAAAAATGAGATGTTTTAGTCGACTTCCCCCCTTTTTGGGGTCCCCGGAAACCCCCACGAGGGGGAGAGAAAAGGGGGAGGAGGAAAAAAGGCCCCCCGAACCCTATAATTAGTGAAAAGGTAGGGTTCGCTGCCCGACAGATGGGGGAGAAAAACCCCCCCCAGGGAAGGCCCTGAAGCGAAGGACGGGAAGGCGGAATCAAAAGTGTTCCCCAAATTTTTGGCCTTTGCACCGGGGCCATCCAAGGGGCCATGGACTAAACGGCCACTGCCCGAAAGGACATATGTCCATGGGACGACGCCCCCCCACAAGGTAAAATCTCGGCCCTATGGGCCGTATAACTATCAAGAATACACTCGAAACTGGAAGGAAATAAAAACCCACCCGGTGGATGCGAGCTACAAGTCCTACGAGACAGGAGCGGGTTTCTCTAAAAAGCCAAGGTCGTGGGTAGGCCCAAGAGAGCCTATTGGGAGGACTTGGGATCTCTGCAGGAAATGCGAAGGTTGCTTTAAGCCGGCGGCAATAGGCGTAAAGAGAAGAAAACTAGTCAGATCTGAGTAGGCTCATTAACATAAAGGGAAATACTAACCCTGGGAACCGGGGCTGGGCTATCACTTGTTTGCGGTCGGACGTTCCGGCTAAGTGTGCCCGTCGTCAGTGTATGTTTCGATCTGGTTCGTGTCATGGTCTCATCTTATTATACCTAAGGAGCTTAATGGAAAGATTGGAGGGTAAAATGAAACTGTCTCTTTTCCCCGGCCATGCGCCCCACACAAAAAATCGACTTCTTTTTGATTGCCTTCTTGGATCAAATGACAACTGAAGCATTGTAAAATATCTTAAAGGCCCTATTTATAAAGACAGGTATTTACTAGGACTGCTTAGTGGGGTAGCTGCGAAGTTTCTTTCTTCCGGGGCCTATCTCGAGTCTTAAACAACCTCTACCGTCCGGGTTCGAGTCAGCTTCGCTCCTTTATTCGTAACAATCTCTTTCTCGAATGGAAATTTCCCAATAGTCAAGGTGTGGGACGAAAGGAATAAACATTAGGGGGTATAAGGAGGAGAAGCTGTAGGAGAAGGAGTGTAATCAATATTGAATGAAGTTTTATGTAGATGAAAGCTTAGTAAACTAGCCAATAGGCTATTATGTAACTAGTTAAGAAGAAGAAGAGCTAGCACGAATCGTCTTTGCCGCGTAAATCCTGCTAAATGAATGCCTTTTGCTTTGGCTTTGAAAGTCTTTCTGTTCTGATTCAACTCCTTCTGCCATTGATTGATGCAAGTCTTTAGCTTCTCTTGTGTAAGAGATATTCCCATCAAGTTTTATAGAGACTGAAAGGAAAAAAAATGCCTAAAATGGGATTAAATATTCGAGCCAATCCTTGCGGCTCTATCTCACTTCTACTTCTCGTGGGGCTTTGCGAAGGAAGGAATGCCTTAAGTATACTACTTGAGCCGAGTGATCACAGGTCGGGGACAAGGTACTCAGTTGTGGAAGGGCCCTGCTACATTTGTCTTTGTTACTCAGGAAGTTGGTCACTACTTCATGTCCTTCACGTCATATTGTGACAAGATGAGACCCATCCAAACACTTAATGTCTGTGCTATACTATACTAATTGGGGATGAGCTGCTCGGCGGTTCCTCACTTTGAGGCTATGACATGAAATGTGTAACTCCAACGCAAAGAAAGTAAAGCTTGTTGATTTGCGTTGCCATTTCCCGAGTGGAGAATATTGGAATATGCCCCTCCTTCAGAGCCGGAACTTCTCAGCTGCGTATTGGGAGGAAGCCAAAAATTTCAGAAAACTTGCCCCAATGTAAATTCTACCATGTCCAGAGAATGTTCCTTTAGATCATTATATTATATTATGGAAGACTGGAGAAAGCCCTATATTTATTGTATTTCTTTTCTGGATCACAAAACTCCTCCCCTCTGAAAACAATGATGTAGTGGTATACATGAAAGGCCAATTTCGCTTCTTTGCTAAGCAAGAGAAGAACTTTACAAGAAGGGCTATAATGGACATCCTCTCCACCCCTCGTGAGGATGTGCAGCAGGTCTCGAGGAAGCCCACGCCCCAGGACATATTGGAGGCGCAAAGATATATGATCACCTGATGACCCTGGGGTACTATTGGCCAAACTATGGAGATAGATTCAGAACATTTGGTTAAGAGGTGACAGGTTTGTCTATACATGGCAACTTCATTAACCATGTCCAGCGTGGAGCTCCCTTACCCATTTAAACTTGTGCCTTCGATTTCATCGGGAAAAATAACCACTCCTCGGAGGGAGACAATGTTTCATTTTAGTAGCAACAGCAGTGGTTCACCAAATGGGCAGAAGCAGTTTCACTACGCCGAGTCAACTCTCCTTCAAGTTGAGCCAATGCAACTTGTAGCGTCTCGAGCGCTGCTGAAGTTGGGCGGTATCCTCGAGATGATGGGTATCAAATCTTGCCTTGGCCACTGGCCCCAGCCTGGCATGAACCCATCTCTGATCAAACCCAATGCACCCCTCCATATCTCGAACGTCCTTTGAAGTCTTCAAAGACATCAGCTGGTACTCCCCCGTTAAATAAGCAAAAAGTTTGAAGATTCTTGGAAATAGCATGTCTACCGCGTATTCCTCGAGGTTTATTCTCTGGGGTTGGAAAAAGGTTAAGGGAAGCTGACCCTTCGTTATAGTTGCTTCTGAAAGAGAAATTGGAAGGTTTGGCGATTCTCCTATCCTGTCCGTCGTTGTGGCAAGCGGAATTATTGAGAGATATATTGAGCGGTAAGCGGGATATTGACTTGCCGAAATTAGTGAGATGATTGTCACGAAAAACGGGCTGCTATTTGTATTTTGAAGGAAAGTCAAGCAGGAATAGATGGCTGCCCGAGCTCTAACTAATCTCTCTACTTTGATAGCACAGGAGTGCTTGCTTTCATTCCTGCCACCCGCTTCTATAAAATGGTATTACCTTATCGGCATTTCAAGAACAAAATCTTTCATGATCCATCGGAATTGATAGAGAATAGTTGGGATATTCAAAAGGGAGGGGACAGAATGTGGATGGACATCCGAAGTAGGATCGTCGATTCGGTTTCTGGCTCCGGGGCTCCTGACCTGGAGATGGGGATTCCGAGACCAGGACCCTTTTTCATCACTTCCGTGTAGCATACCTGCTCCATACTGTACGAATAGCATTTCCCGCTTGCAGTTTGAGCTGCAAAAGGTTGTCCCTCTTCTTGTACCCGGAATCCACAAGTACCGGCGGTGGCCCAATAAAACCGACCCCTTAATCTGTACAGTCACAATGGTATTGTTGAGTTGCGTGAACATGAATAAGCTCTTTTTCTCGTGCACTCTTGCGGTGAACCAAGGACGTCCTTCTTCGTGAACAGTTTTTTTCTTTTTTTTATTTTATTTTCTTTTTCTTTTTTTTTTTTTTTAATTCATTCCGGATTTAAAACCTCCTTGAAGTATCAACTAAAGGGGGAGGATGTGAGATTAATAAAACCCGCCCTTTCTTTTTTTTCACAAATAGTAAATAATTTAGGATCTAATTCGGATTATCAGAATACATATATAAACACAAAAGTGATCCGCGATTCCTTCGATCTAGCCTACGGTTGTCATTTTACCTCGCAGAAGTATAAATAATTACAATCCCATCCCACTAAAATTTGAAGAATTCGTTGATAGATAGAATAGATTCGTAGGTCCAGGTCGACTGATCCGTTTTCAATTTTGAAAGTTTCTGTTTGGTTTCTTTAGTAGCAATCGGCGTCCTTTATTTCTTTTACTTCACAGAGCTTTTCGTCTCCTTGTAATAGATGGAAGTTTCAAAAGTATGAAAAGTGGAGGCTTTGTACCACCATTCGTGTGGTTGATGATTCTGTTTCAAACTGCCCAAGACTTGGAGGCATCTTTTGTTGTTTACATGCTTGAGTGCTTGATACGACCACGAAGAAACGAAAATCCCAACTACAGATATATAAGAGCCAGAATGCTAAGGGGCATTCCATCCAGCGTAAGCATCTGGATAATCTGGAATGCGACGTGGATACCCGAAAAGCCTAAGAAATGCATGGGAATACGAAGGTCGGATTTAAACCCCGAAAAAAAGTGATCCAAAATGGATTTGACCTAAAAGTTTCTAGGATATGGTCGACCAAGTTTTTACCTACCCAATAGTGAAAATCCTGCATATAAAGCAAAAAAACGGCTACATAGAAAGTTCATAAGGAAATGGTGAACACATAATAAGTATCATGTAGAGGCAATGTCTAGCCAGAATTTGCCGGAACTATTCCTGTGGCCCCCCTATGGTGAATAAAAAAGATGGACCCTACGCGCTGAATGCAAATAATGGGTGTTTTGTATGTATCGAACCCCCCAATGGTCGGCGATCAACTATAGATTTTGATTCCAGTGTGGCAGCTTTGATCATGGTAGCTGCGGTGAAGTAGGCAAGGGTATCAAGTCTATGCCACAGTAAATATGATGAGCAAACCAGAGATCAGGAAACACCTATACTGATCATGGCATAAACCATGCTAGATACCCGAAACAGACGGTTTTCCGAAAAAGTCGAGAAACGATATGACTTATGGGATAACGGATCCAGGGAGAATGGGAAAATACACACTGGATGACCGAAGAACCGAAAGTGATGCTGGTGAGAATATGGGGTCTCCCCTCCGGCGGGATCTGAAAAGGTTGTTTTAAAGTTTCGATCGGTTATAACATGGTAGTAAATTGCCCCTGCCAGTACCGGAAGTGATAATAAAGTGGATTGCTGTCACTAGAACGACCCACACAAATGGGGTGATCTATGCTTAGGTCATTCCAGGTCCAAGCATGGGTTGGAGATAGTTGTTAATTAATTGATTAGCACCTAAAATGGATGAATTACGTCGATGCGGACTAAGAACTTGCTGAATCAATGCTCTCCAGAATGGGCTGGTAATACCATTAAGGGCGGATAGACGATCCACCAGGCCGACTACCCACTTCTACTAAGGCTGGCTTATAGGAGCATGAGAATGGTGGGCAACAAACCAGAATGAAAATATTTTTTAATCGTGGAAATTGCCATGTTCTGGCGATATCAGAAGCGGAACAGGACCAATTACCAGTCCACCTATCATCTCGGCCATAACATTAAAAGAAGATATTAAAAAAGGTGGATTGGAAGCCGTTATTAAAAATTATAAAAGTTGATGATTCCACCAAGAATTTGATCGCCGGGTCTGCTTAATTCATACGATTCAGGTACGGAGATGCATGTGCCCATCACTCCAGCAATGGCACCAAAGATGAAATATAGAAGTCCCTATATCCTTGTGGTTTGTGGGAGAACAAGCCATCGGACCGGATTTGTCATCAATTGAGTTCTTTCGTTTTCTTCCTTATCGAGAGGGGCCCCTTGTTGTGCGGGCGTCTTTTTGAAAAAGGGGGAGTTTTTGTTTTAGGAACAAGAAGTGTTTATTTGTGCTGACGGAAGACCCGCATCAAGATTCTCTTTTCTTCCCCAGGGCTACTTTTTCGCTAATGAAAAAAAAGATCTAGAGGTCTTCCCGTCCTATCGAGATATCTAAAAAGCTATAGAGCCTTTTCAAGGACGACTCCCCTGTAGCGCTATTGGGGGTAGTCGGAGGAGCGCGAGCCCACTGCCGCATCCAATCCCGGTCGGATTCAAGAACCTGCATTCGCTGGATGATCTGAACTTGACCTCGAGAGGTCTTCCGCTTGTGCTTGTGTCGGGGAACGAAGTAGCTTTTTCGGATAGGAAGGGCTTCGAGTAAAAGTCTGCCTTTGGAAGGACACTAGTCGGAATCGCCCCGATCAGCTCATCCGGTTCATACGGAAAGCGGACGGGGTAGGTGGCCCTCCGTCGGCGAATTAGAAACAGTATTCCGTGGTGGGGTAGGGGGCCTGCATCAGCAGAAGGGCTTGAGGTGCCTTCCGTTTATGTTTTTTTGTGGTCCCCCCAAAACACTATCGGGGGGATTCATTTCCATTCTAGGGAGGTTTCCCCTAAAAAGAAAAAAAGGCTCGATCGATGATAGGTAGAAAACAGCGATCCCCGAACTCCTTTTAAAAAAAATGTCCGCGATAGCTCGCGCACCAAGAGAGCCCCGCTTTTTGCAAAAATGTGATATAAAAAGGGGGGGGAAATGCAGATCGCAAGAAAGAAAAAAGGGTTAGGCGAAGAAGAATAATAATAAATAAATTGTGTTGATAATTTACAGTTGTTTGAATCGTTTACATATAGTCCTTTATATTTTCATAAACCGGTGTGTGGTTATAAAAAAATGTATTTCTTCATCAAATTGAGATTCTTTCTTGTAGTCGCTTCTTGTCGAAAATGAGGAAAGCTTGTGCGGAATGTAGTTGGACTTGGTTCCGACCAAGAAGACATTGGGAGTTTTTGGGCATAAGCGGAAAAGATGCTTCTAAAGCTCTCTTTCTCTCTTATGTTATTTCTAGTTGGATGAACAGATCGCTGCCCTAAATGAATCTTCTTAATAGTTCAAGAGTTTCGAAAGGCTCTTAGCACGGGAAGGCGTTATTTTACTTCTTAGAAGGAGATAAATCCTAGATCTTTGTATGTATGGGTCTCTTTAATTGAAGATAGGAAATAGCAGAGGAATGGCGGAGCGAGCGAGTTCGAGCTGCTGGTTTCTTCAACACTGAGAGACTGAGATAGCTAAGGGAGCGCTAGACGGCCTAAAGGATGGTCCGATCACTCAAATAAACAATACGGGAACCAAGTTCTTTCAGTACCGAAATTAGTCATTGTTGAGTCTCAAGGGTAGTCTGAGAGATTGAATCCGTGTTTTGGCTGTTACTTGAATTATCGGTTACACCAACTGGGGCTAAGGTGTTGGAAGGCAAGTCAGTAAGATAGATTACCCGAGGTGAGGATGGGATTATATTAAGTGCCATATGAAAGCTTGAGTTTCATCCTGTAGGTAGTCAATGTCCGTTTCGAAGTCATCTTCCCTTATTTATTGTATTTCGGGTAGCTTAGACTTGAAGTTCCGCTTATCGGAGGAAGTTATGTTCAAGTGAAGTCATCTGATGCCAATCTTCGCTCATAACGAGTAATGTCGGCAGTATCGTCGAAGGATAGGGATGTTCCAGAAGTAGTCTCTGGAAAGTGAAGCTCGGTTTATGCCAATGCAGAGGGAGAACGGGTTGGCATTGGAGTAAGAGAATGAATCCCCGCCCGATGGGTCAGTTGTGAGGAAAGAAAGTGTCTGTTGCTGTGTCACTGCTTTTTCCAGGGTAGAGTCGTCATCGGGAGAGAGGGTGGCAGGCGCGGCAGTTGTTCTTGGTTTGCATCGGTGTAGCTGGATATAGGGCTGGATATTCTAGTTCTTTTCGAAAAACGAACTATGACACTACGTTCCATAAAGAATGGATTTAGACTGTTTACTCGAAGTATGGAATAGTTGTACCTTCATTGAGCGAAGTCTGCTCTCGTTCATCCGGGGGGATATGGGAGTTTCACTCAAGAATGAATCTGTTGTTTTGTTCATTCTTTCTCTACCTACTTGCATAAACCACTCCTGCTGAGCTATAAAAGAAACCTCTCTGCCGGAATCATAAACTCAGATTCTTCTGCTGTTCTGGAAGCTGCAGTCGGAATTGGAAAGATAATCGTTCGTGATCCATTCAGTAGCACGGGATAGTCGTAATTGGATACTAAATTGTTTGGTTATGCCGTTTAGGCTTTGCTTCACGGAAGCATTTGCCTGTTTGCTCTTATGATGGCCTTTCTGATCCTTTTCGTATTCTGAGATTCGTACCGTCAGTAGCCTTCCTCAAGGCGAGCGAAATTGACGTGAGGCGAGCGTCTGAGTGAGGTTGAGTGAGGAAGTGAGGGCCCTGAGGAAGCGGATGGGAGCCGCAAAGCTGGAATCGGGTTTCACTGTTGTGTTGGTAATGGCAACACCTTCAAGAAGGCAAAGGAAGTCATTTTCATACCTTTTCCATTATCAGTAGCAGCAGTGGACGAATCGAGGACATTAAAAAATACAGGTATGGATTTATCTACTTGCCTTTCAACTCTCAGAGCATTCAGTTCAGGTACCGCAGCGGTCGGACGACTTGGCTGGGGCAGATCTTCACTCATTATCTTTTCGAACCTTTTGGTATGTATTGCCCCTAACTATAGATCAAAGATCCAGCAGACGAGAAAGAAAATTCCGCACTGCTGCTGAGTTCGTCGGACTTTATCCACAAGGGATTCTGGAGGAATTTCTGTGGATTGCGTTGGGCGGAAATCTACAAAGCTAGGCCAGCTAGATAGATCCTTTCCCGTGCTATGGGAGAGCAGAAAGAGAAAAATTCTGTTTTTAAACAGCGCCCCCTTTTGGGGTATGCAGGTACTAAGGAGTCTCTCACTACCAACCAGCAGACAATCCATCTGGCTGGGTCTTGCGGTATCAAAAACGAGAAAAAAATACCAAATGGAAAACAGCAACTAACTATGGCTTTGGTGGGCCCAGGACAACGTCCTAGCGTAGGGGAGATCGGAGAACTGGTAAACGCTAGACGACGTTTCATTCCTGGGCTGCTGTAAGTAGATCGAGGAGGTCGTTTCGCCCCTTGTCCCCGGAATATGGGTAATATGTTTCATTTACAATGTTGCTCCAATTGACTAGCTGGCGAGCGATCCAGGTTGCGACAGAGAACAAGACAGCAAGCGAGCGTACCTTTGTTCGTTCTTCTCCTCCAAGCACGGATGTTTAAGGATAACTGTAGGTCGGTTGGCTCTAAGGAAACTCGATTCGATCCGCCCCACCCGGATGGGAGGATTCCTCATCCCGATCACAGGGAGAGGGTTCACTATGATGGGGGGGTACTTCGTTTTTTCCCTTCCGGAGGAAGAATGAAATGCATAGGGGACCATCCTTTTGTTGCGGCATGGCTCCTAGATTTACGGATTCACAGGGGGGCCTCAGGGCCCCCTACTTAGGTTGATGACAATGACAAGGCTTGCGAAATAAGTTGGGCCTTTTTTGAAAATTTGAAATCTTAAGTAGTCTATCAGTGGGGCAAAGTAATTTGCCCCTTTTCTGTCAGGGGGCGATAAGGTTAGACCTTAGAAAGTCAGCGAACAGTGGTTCTCTATGTAGGTATGGCGTTCCCCTTGACTCTCTAACGGTTCGAGCTAAGTGATTTCGTAACCTTTTGTAGCGTAGATAGAATGAAGCTAAGCACCGACGCTCTATTTCTTTTAGCCCTAAGCGTCTTCGCTAATCGCTCGCTACTATACCCTCTATACCACTTTTAGGTAGGCTAGGCTACTCAGCGTCTTATTCTACTAATGTAGGCCTAAATAGTGCCTTTTCTTTTTAAAACAACCAATTTTCATTATTTGCGAACTATAGGTCTTAGTAGCGTTGACAAAGAAGAACAGCCAGTTAAAAGACAACGTTTTATTTCTATCTTATTAATATATATTTTTATATAGAATAATTGAATAAAATGAAAATTTTAGGCCAGTTGAAAGCCTCTGATCTGAGGTGCGAAGATTCAAGATATCTTTTTTTTATGACTTCATTTCCATTTATCGATCCGGCCCAGAAAAGTGACCGGGACAAGGGCCTATTGATGAATGAAAGAAAAGAAGGGGGGGGGGGGGGGACTCTTTATGAGCCCTGTAAGCCACACCTGTGTAGAGTGGACTCGTTCAAACACTGCGGCACAAACCATTTTTGGACCTAGTGATCCTAGTATCATAGGCGACGAACGGCCGCCCCTACTAATTACTAGACAGACCTGTATCTTAATTCCATAAACACTTAGCGAAGATATGGCAAAAAAAATAAATGTGCACTATGTTCGGATCTGTCAATACCCTAAAATAATCAAAAGGTACAACGGCCACGAAGGGACCGACTTAACATAATGTAGCCACTGGAAGCCATTCTAAAAAGGGAGAAATTGGCACTACTTGGTGCAATAGGTTCTTTTATAATCAATTAAAACCATCTGCTAGGGTTGTAACAATCCAAACGATCCACTACATCAGGTCCCTTTCGCGCTTGCACAAAAAGCATTACTTTACGTTCAGCTAGCACTAAAAAGGCTATCCTTTTGAAGTTGGTAGAATTATTCCAAGTATTTCAGCTGGACTGCTTATTGTAATTTTCGATTTTTCTATTCACTCTATGATCTGGGCATAGTCGACCCGTTTCATGATCTTCACTCATGATCTAGCCTGGTCGACCCAATCATGATATTGAAGAGGATGGGACCTTTTCTCGAAAAAGACAAGGAGATTCTATTTCTTCTTTCCAAGCCCTTCTTAGAAGATGCAGTCAATAAGCTCTATTTATCTTCTTCATTACGAAAATAGTTTAGATAAGGAAAATATGTCAGCTCTCTTTTCTCGGGAACACTTACTTAATGGGGCTCTTTGAATTGGAAGACAACGACAAAAGTGAAAGAAGGAAGGTCTATTTCTGTTGATTCGATGTCAAATGGAAAGAAATTCTGTCCTTTGCTGTAAGCTCATTGGGTAGAAGAATTGAAAGGTAGGTTTTGTCAGTGATTAAATGGAATGGTAAGCTGTGAGCGAAAAACCAAATCAAACTCAGAAGATAGGTAGATCGAGCGCGCTTGAGGGGGAATTTCGAGAGATCCGGAGACATGGCCACTACTGGCCTACGGTCTTGCAGATTACGTAAGCACAATGCAAGAGCTGCGATGCCTGCCAGATGGTTAGCAGGAATCCAGCACAAGCCGGCTCAAGTGTTATACCCGATTATAAGCCTTGGCCATTTCGAGGGTGGGCATGGAATCATCGGAAAGATCTATCCCAAGCCTCTTAAGGAGGTCATACTTTTCTCCTAGTTATAGTAGCTACGCCCAGACTTCTCCACATTTGCCCTGTAAAAAACCCTTTCTCTGCCAGAGATAAAAAGCACACTCCCAGGCCCGCGGTTCTCGACTATTCAAAGTTTGTCCATTTCACGATACGCAGGTCGTACCATCGAAAGAGTGTCATAACTTTGCGTGATGGTCATCTAGATGAAAAATCTTCTCAATTTGGAACGAAGTTTAAGGCATACCTTAAAGCCGCCAATGTCATGAAGCTAATGGGGTCTTTATACTAATACAATGCACACAACATCAAGGGGACAATCACACACCTCAGGGACCTACACCGGTACAAACTAATCCAGGACTTTCTGCAGCGCTTACACCATCCGAGCTTGCACTCCGCTCGAGAGAGATCTGTGAGACCATCTTCAAGTTTTTCATTCGAAGGAGGTTCTGAGATTCAAAAGTCCCGAAGTCACTTTCTTTGTCCCTAGGAATCTAAGTTCCAAACGCGGACGAAATCACTAAGGAACCGGACCTCCTCGCTGCCGCTTAATTCATTACCAGAGAGGCAAATTCGCTTTTTTAGTAAGCCTATTAGCTAGTAAGGGTGGGTTTGAAAGGAATATAAAGAAGGAAGAATGGATCCGAACGAATGCATGGGCAGGTGAAATAGAGCCTTTTTTTTTGAATCCCATCGTCACCTCTAGTGAGCCAGGGGACGCTCTCGTCCTCTTCCCCCTTTGCAACCTTATCTCGTTCGGATGATTCTCTGAAAACCCCTTAACTAAGAGATAGAAAGGGCGAGGGAAGTTCGGGAAAAAGCAGCAGACGGGATGATCAACCCGCTTTATATTAAGACCTCGGCACCATCCTTACCCCTACGAAGATTAGCCCTCTTTATAAGAGGAAAGCTCCCAGGTTCACATTTAAAGAAGTTGCTAAGACCAGATTGGAAAAGGCAGGAGGTTCATTCGCAAATGGGACAACTCACCCAGCCATGATGCATGACAGGAAGAGATCGAGAAACAAAATGAGTTTCCTCTTGGGTGAGGCTCACGATCCGGAAAGAATCCTTTTTAAGACTTTATCTCCTATGTAGACCTTTCTCTATATTACCATATTTTGAAATTCACTGGAAAGCCCCTTTTTGGTAGACTGGGCATGTTCCATGGCGCGAAAGTCCTCTTCTCATATTATAGCTCTCATTTTGGGGATATATAAAAAAATATGCTCTCTATCATCACATCCAAATCTTTTTCAAGTGGGCCCTGATGTTTCAGGGAATGGCGGAATCCGTCTCTTGCAAGTACGCAACTGGCCTTAAATTGTATCGAGCTAAGGCCCTTCTTATATGATGTTGTAAGTACGGGGCCTTATTCGACGAAGCTTAAATTAAAGCAGACACAAGAGCTAAGATGGGGGCCAACAAAGCCCCTTGGAAGCTAATGCTTAGGAAGCTACAGGACATAGAAAGCAGGCAACCAACAAGTGGGATGAATTGTGTCCAGTCTAGAGACTGGGCGGATTACCTTCGAAAAAAAGGATTGAAAATTCTTCTGCTTTGGACACGGATAATGTGGACAGATGAGTTGAATAATACTGGGACTGATAAGCTTAAAGCGAGGTTCCCCTTGAGATCTCCCAACCTAAAGGCGTTATCAGAGGTGGGTCTTTCAACCGCCTACTCTTTCGATGAAGGGTGCACTACAAGAGAATAGGTACTAAAGAGATCATGGGGGATTCGGCCGATACTGAGTTCGACTATAAACTATTATCTTGCTTGGAACCGTCGTTGTGTATGAGAAAGAGGGCTTCATACCTATGCTTGGAAAAGGAGTGAATGGTCCAAAAAAGGGACGGGAAAAAGCCACTAAGAAAGGTCATCCACCAAGTTTCAAAGGCGGCTGGGTAGTCCACTTTAATCCGTGGACTTGAGTACAAGATTTCCGGGATCAAGAAAAACTAGGCAAAACAAATATGTCGTGGGACTTTTTCTCGGTATGCCCGGAAAAATTGCATTTCGGTACATCTCCGCTTGCTGCAAAGCCTTTATTTTTGTACAAACACTCTGATCTGCATTCCTTTACTCCATAGGGACGAAGCCTTATTAAGGTTAAAGAATGAAAGATGGGCTTTTTTTTATAGAGAGAGAGTAGGGGCGATCTATTTTGCTTACCACAGCTCTATTTCCCGATTGAAATCAATAACGGACTTTAAGAGTGGATGAAACATTCCCGTTCTATAGGCTAGCACTGCCCCTATTTAGAGAAGGAGTGAGGGACCCACTTTTCCGGTACTTTGTCTGCTAGCACTGTGAATTCCTTAGACCTAAAACAGGCAGGGCAGGTAACGAGATGGGAGCACCTACTCTACTGGTCGTCTGCTCTCTCGAGTTCGTCCTTATTAGGTACAAAAGGACATTAGGGATATCTCCAAAATTCGTATGTACTTCGTGCAGGAACATCTCATGTTTGCCGGATTCTAAAAACCTCGCCTTTGCATCAAACACGTCACGGCGGCTATGATCGATCCCAGTTTGGTTCACTTTTGACTTTATTACATCCACCAAATCTTTCTGATCTCTGTTCTCAATGATGTTTGCCGTCTGATCGCAGCCTTCGAAGGTACGTTTTTTTCAATTCGGGGTCTTACCGTGGGGATAGACGATGGACCACGCCATTCGACATGATGCAGCATTTTGAAAGAAAATTCCCATCTAAATCAAAGGAGTTGGACATTTCTGACATTTCTCTGACACCATTACTTTTATAGGGGCCTTGCCTAGATTTTTTGGCAAGCATTTGGCTGTTGACGGTCCTCCGCACCCCCACTTGACTGAGCTTGTTTCAACTATGTGTGCTCCTTATTTCGGAAGGGCGAGTGACCATTTGTTATAAAGGACATCTTCCAAGTCACAAATGTCGGGAAAGTTCCCTCGGGCTCTCTTGACCACGAGTGGCGTTACTCCGGTATGAACCAGTCTTGAGGGTAATTGTAGAAAGAATAATACATGGTTCCCATCGTCCCTCGTAATCTTCCCTCGTCTTGACTGGTGATAGTTCTTCATGTTCCAACTCCCGATTAGGTCTTCATCCAGAGAGAAATGAGTCCGTTCGGCGGAAGGGTCTCCTCAGTGGCTCGGATGTGATGACAAGCGATCTGTGCTTCGGGTGTATAGCATGTGTTACTTGAGCGGCTGAGTATGAATTCCATAAGGCTGGCGAGTCAGCAAGCGTTTTCTTATTCTCGGAACATGGGTGAAGGGGATTCCTAAAGGCTTGATCAGGTCAATGGACATGTTTTGGTTCGATTGAGTTGGGTCTCTTTGGTTCTTCCATTCTTATACCTCTCTCTATAAAAATAAGCCTTTCCCCTTTTCATAATACACACGGTAAGCATCCTGCTCTCGTTCAGAGACTATGCTTCAAACTCAATCAACTGGAGCTTAGAGTCAGGTTAAGGACGGCGACTTATAATTGGTCTTGCCGGGAGATGGAAAAAAGAATTAGGGCTTGCTTTCTCATTTCACATTCGATGAGCGTTTTGATTTCTCTATCTCTTGCTTCGCTTCGTTCGGTCTATGCGCTTAGGGAAGAATGGAGGTCGCTAAACAAGGCCCCTAAATGACCGCTCGAAGGCTACTCTTTTTTTCCCAATCTGCTCCTCGCTCGTCCCTCTCTCATTGAAAGATTGTCTCTCCTCTCCCTGGCGGCTTTTATCAGGTCTATAGCCAGTTGCTAAGACGATTCCCATCATGCATTCTCATTTCTAACGGTCTATCTATCGATAATGGATGCCTTATTTTAGTTCAATATTCTTCTTTACTAGTTCTTACATAAGAATTTGCAGGAAGTAAACGAAGTCTTTCATTCCGAAATCCACACGGAAGGTCACGTCTTTCAGGACTGGGACTGAAGTCAAGTACTTTCGAGTTGCTCTTTGCCCAAAGCCCTCTTTCCGACTTAGAAAGACCATTACAATAGCTTTTAGCATCTCTTGAGTTGGGAAAGGTCTTTATAGGAACTAATTGGGGAAGGTTTGGAACCCTAGTTGCAGAATGGAGCGGGCTGACCTTCCATGTTAACACGAGTAGTTTAACTCTATTACCTCGTAAGAGCGTTTCTCTTTTTTTTGTTTGCTAGAAACTTTTTAAAAAGTCTCAAATATGCCATTCGAGTTTTCGAATTATGCTTAGTAGGGACCTAAAACTGGAAATTGGTTTCACGAGTCAGACCACGCCTTATTTATGACGAAAAGTGGGGAGAACAGGACTGTCGATCTGTGATCAAGAAAAGTATACCTGAAGGGGAATGGGATACAGATTGATCCGGCACAAAAGCCATCTCTATCAATCTACGCTCATTGAGGGAGACGGCGACATTAGAGAACTTTATGTCACCCCTTGTCACTTAAAAGTAAAGAGAGATAAAAACTTTTTGAATTGAAATTTGGTGGGAACGAGGATGGAATCGTTTAGCGAATTGCACTTGACCGACCCGCCATCTCTTTCCTTAAATATTGCC
>CAMTDV010000313.1:22500-25393 GCA_947069175.1 Scalesia atractyloides
TTTTTTTTGGGGGGGGGGGGGGGGCCGGGGCGGGGTGGGGCCCGGGGGGCCCCCCGGGGGCGGGGGGGGGGGCGGGGGGGTGGGGAGGGGCCGGGGGGGGAGGGCGGGCGGGGAGGGGGGGGGGGAGGAGGGGGGGGGGGGGCGGGGGGGGGCGGGGGGGGGGCCGGGGGGGGCGGGGGGGGGGGGGGGGGGGGGTTTTATTGGGGGGGGGGGGGGCCCCCGGGGGGGTGCCCGGGGGGGTATTTATATTTTTGGGGGGGGGGGTGGGGGGGGGGGGGTTTGGAGGGCGGCCCGGGGCCCCCGGCCGACCCGGTAGATATTTTTTGGGGCCGGGCGATTTTCTAGATTTCGTTTTTGTGTTGTGTTGGCGATTTTCAGATGTAAATTCGGCGGATCAGTCCCCCCTTCCTACGGTTCCCCACCCCATGAATAAGTAAGGCCCCGCTCTTTCTACAGAAAAAAAAGAGGGGCGATGCGCCGTTTGAAGTAGCGAATGGCTATGCTACAGTAAGAAAAAAAGTAGGTCTTTCGGTTACGAAAGTCACTTAGTCGAACTAAAAGAAAGAGAGGCAAAAGGGGTTACGAATAAGGTAAAGGGGGTTTTAAGGGAAAAAAAAACCCCGGGGGTTTAAAAAAAAAAGTTTACCTTTTAATTAATTAAAAAGTGGGTGGAGGGAGTTGCGTCACTTGGATAAGACTGGGAAAGGGGGGCGGACTTCTTTTTTTAAATTTCTTCATTACACCTTACATTTTTGCGGTCTAACGAGGCTCGGTCGGACCTTCCGCGTCATGTGGAGCGAGATAAAAAAGGGGAAAAACATCATAAAAAACTTCGCTGCTTTCTCATAAACCGATTTGTACGCCAATAGAACCGGAATAGCGGAAATTGGTTCGTTTTTTGTTTCCCCAAGTCGCGTCTTTCCCCCGTGTAATTTTAGGGGACTCTAAAAAGGTTTTCCTTTCCCCTTTTACGTCTTCTGGGTCAACCCAACCCGAAGGGGGAAAAAGGGGGGGTTCACCCAAAAAACGGCCCATTTAAAAATTTTTGAGCAACCAATAGGCATTTTTTTTTTTTGTTTTTTTTTTGAAAAGGAAGGAATTTTTCACCGAAGGAGGCAAGGGTAAAAGGGGGAAAAACCCCTAAAAGGGGGTTTTTTCCTTCACTTTTTTTTAAGCGTATCGCTATAAAAAAGGGGAAAAAATTTTTTTAATCGGAAAAAGGGTTACGGTTGCGGAAACCAGAAAAAATGGGGAAAAAAACCCTGGGGTTTCCTTTTGGGAATAAAAATAGCGACGAGCCGAGTTTTAAAGACTACAGGGGGGGAAGCAAAGCTTCTTTAGACAGCTTTTTTCCCTGTCGCTTCTTTCTAGCGACCAGTTTCAAGGGGTGGCTTGGTAACAACACCCTTTAGCACGGGAAAATCCCAAAAATAGGCCCGGGAATTTGGGGGGGGGGAAAACCCCCCCTACTTCAAAAAAAGGGGGGGGGAAAAAAAGGGGCCCCTTTTACAGCCCCCCCCTCACAATCCCTTTTTGCCCCCCAAAATGATCACGAACAAGACAGGGGGAATTGCGAGATAGGAGGACGAAAAAAACCCAAACCCCCTTTTTCCCCATCGGAACGATTAAAAAAAGAAGAAAATTTGGGGTCCCCTTTTCCCCCGGGGGACTCGTCGGAAACAAGTCGGGGGGAAAAGGGGGGAGAAAACCCTTTCCCTTGGGTTACACCCTTAAGGGTTTTGGGTTTTTCCCGGGGGTAGATCTGGTTTTTAAGATCTATGAACAAGAGGGGATCCCTAAATCTCCATTTTTAAAAAAATGAAAGATAAGGGAAGCCAGCGAAGGGGAAAGGGGCTAACGAGCAAAAAAACAGCGCTAACGCGAAAAGGCTTTCCCTTTTTTTGATTTAGGCTCGCTTTTCAAAACAAGTTCAGCTTCTTTTCATTTTGTTTGGATAGGGGCTTGGGTGCTCGCCGCTTTTCTACTAAATGAGCCCCTTTTTTTTCCCGCCCCGGGCCCCCCTCTTTAATCAATAAAATTTAAGTCAATCAATGAATGAACACCCAAAACCCTTTGTTTGAAGCTTTTTTTTACTTCAAATTTGGAAAGGGAAAAATAGACTTTTCAACAAGTTTTGGGGAAAAAACTTCTTTTTGATAGCGGTCAAGGGGGGTTTAAAAGGATTTTACGAGATAAGACGGAAAAAAACCCTGCGGGGGGGAGGGGGGGTTACCAAGTGGACAAGGCAGTGGATGTGTTTTCCCCCACGCGCGGGTTCAAACCCCCCCCCTTCGCCCACAATAAAAGGGGCCATTTGAAAAAAGACGAAAAAAAACCCCCAAACTTTTTTTTTTTTTAAATCATTCGAAAGGGTTCAACGCAACCCCAAAAAAAATTTGGGGGCCGATTGAAGCATAGAAATAGATTCGCGCGCCTACTTCGGGAAAACACAAAAAAGGAATGGGGCCCCCCAGAATTCTATGAAATTTTAAGAAACCCCCTTTTGAGTGCATAAGAAAGAAATGAATCCCCCGGGTGAGGGGGGAAAAACTCCCCTCCCCTTTTTAAAAAACCATGGGGAGCCCCCTTTTACCGGAAAAAATTTTTTTGTCTGACGAGACCTTTTTTGTGGAAAAACGGAATTCCCCTTTATCACGAACGAAAGGATCAGGGCACCCGAGAGCCCCACAAAGAAAAGTAAGAGGACAAAAAAAACAAAGAGTTATGCTTTCATTTCTTTTTTGAGGGTTGAAAATTTTTGTTTTTTTTAAAAAAGGGGGGGGAAAGGTTTTAATGAAGCAGGCCAGTCAAGAAAAGGACTTCCTTTTCTTTTTGTCTTAATTACTTTGTAGTTTTTAAAGGGGAAACCCGGGTTTTTTTTCACCGGTTCCTT
>CAMTDV010000314.1:0-31258 GCA_947069175.1 Scalesia atractyloides
TGTTCACTGGCTTTCCTTGAAGATCTGAAGTGAGTTCTGTCTGGGCATCAAAAGGGGTGCTGGCAGATTTGCAATCATTCATGTTGTACTTGGAAAGAATATCTCTGATGTACTTAGCCTGATGAATGAGTATGCCATCCTTTCTCTGCTTCACTTCTAACCCTAAGAAAAACGTGAGTTCTCCCATCATGCTCATATCGAATTTCGCTTTCATGACCTTCTTGAACTCTCTGCAAAGGGTTTCATCAGTCGACCCAAAGATGATATCGTCCACGTAGATCTGCACCAGCAACACATCATCTCTGATCCGCTTTGTGAAAAGAGTCATATCAATTTTCCCTCTTGAGTATCCACATTCCAAAAGATATGTTGACAAAGTCTCGTACCATGCTCGAGGAGCTTGGTGAAGACCATAGAGAGCTTTGTCAAGCTTGTACTATTTCGTGGGGAAGTGAGGATCTTCAAAACCTGGAGGTTGACAGACATAGACTTCTTCTTTCACTTTCCCATACAGAAAAGCACTCTTTACATCCATTTGAAAGACCTTAAAGTTTTTGAATGAAGCATAGGCTAAGAAGATTCTGATAGCTTCTAAGCGTGCAACTGGTGCCAAAACTTCCTCATAGTCAATCCCCTCCTCCTGCCGAAAACCTTGAACCACTAATCTTGCCTTATTTTTGATAACTACACCACGGTCGTCCATCTTGTTTCGAAACACCCATTTGGTACCAATTGGATACTTTCCATATGGTAAATTAACAAGTTCCCAGACTTTAAGTTTCCAAAATTGGGCTAATTCTTCTTGCATTGCTTGTACCCAGCTGGAGTCTTGAATTGCTTCTTCTATATCTCTTGGGACAGACTGCGAGAGAAAAGCTGCATACAGTCCTATGTTGATGGTATGTGTTTGTCCGCGTGTTCGAACTCCATCTTCAACAGAACCGATGACATTTTCAATTGGATGGTTTCGATTGGTCTTGTACCCTGCGTTGGTGTGAGTTTCCACTTGTTGAGGCAGATTGGTGAAGTGTTCATCGACGTAGATAATTGGAGTTTCGTCTTCTTTAGAAGGTTCATCCACAGCCTGCTGTGAAGAAGAATCATCATGTGCGAATGCATTCTCAGCAGATGTGTCACCATTTACTTCGATTACAGGAGGAGTAGGAGAGGCTGAGGCAGGGGTGAAACGGGTTGTAAAAGGTGTGAAACCAATGTCTGAGGGATCAAACAATGGCTCCAATGGAGTGGATTCTGCAGGCTCAGACTCAGTGACGGGTTCAGCAATGTCAAAAGTGTTGAATAAACGTCCACGTCATAGAACCAGTTTGGAACGCTTCCAGTGTTAGTGGAGTTTCCTTCTTGAAAATCGACGTAGTACGATTCAATCACCATCTTGGTCCGTTTGTTGTAGACTCGATATGCTTTTTGAGAAGATGAATAGCCCATGAAGTAGCACACGTCACTGACTGCTTCAAACTTGATGAGATTGTCTTCAGTGTTGAGAAGTGTGTATGAGCATTCGAACGGTCTGAAGAAATCTATCAGAGGCTTCCTTTTGAAAAGTAGTTCATAAGCTGTCTTTCCGTGAGGTTTGACAATCAGAACACGATTCAAAACGTAGCATGCTGTGTTGACCGCTTCAGCCCAGAAGATTATGGGAAGCTTAGAGTCGACAAGCATAGTTCTTGCAGCTTCGATGAGAGTTCTGTTTTTGCATTCCGCTACCCCATTTTGCTGAGGAGTTCTGGCAACACTGTATTGGAAGCGAATTCCCTTTCTTCACAGATGGTGACAAATGTATGATTTTTAAATTCAGTTCCGTTGTCACTTCTGATGGATTTGACCTTCAGCTTGATCACATTTTCAATCATGGGAATGAAGCTTTTCAAAATGGATGCTGTTTCGCCTTTGGCTTCAAGAAAGAATACCCATGAAAACCGTGAGAAATCATTTGTAATCACCAAACAATAAGATCTTTTAGCTAAACTTTTAACACTAATGGGGCCGAAAAGATCCATGTGAAGTAATTGCAGTGGGGCAGATATCGTATTCACTGCTTTGGACTTATGAGGCTTTTTATGTTGTTTTCCTTGGGCACATGCGATACACTTTTCTGAAAAAGGAAAATCTTTCATAGGTAAACCTCTTACTAGATTTAATTTAGAAAGTTTATTTATGTTCTTAAAATTCACATGTCTCAAACGCCTGTGCCACAGTAGTGATTCCGATTCAGATGCTTTTGAAATGAGACATGTCATTTGCTCATTTGATTTGGAATTTTTCATATTTAGCACGTAGGTATTATTTTGACAGGGAGCTCTAAGCATGATAATTTCTTCAGGGACAGAGTAACGGGGTTTGAGGAATAAGCACTCAGTGTCATTGAATAGCATCGCAATTCCTTTGTCACAGACTTGTGAAACACTCATGAGATTGTAACACAATTCTGGAACATAGTTCACATTCTCCAAAGTGAGTGCTTCTGACACGACGTCACCCATTCCGACGATTTTTCCTCCTTTTTCGTCTCCGGCAAAGGATACAAAGTCACCATCGATAACTCAAAAGTTTGTAAGTAGATCCTTTAACCCGGTCATATGCCTGGAGCAACCGCTGTCAACATGCCAGATATATTCCATGAGCATCCAAAGCCATTTCTGAATTTATTCTGTTATACAACAACAACAACAAAATATGTACGGATTAGCTAGCTTTTGGAACCCAGACTTGCTTTACATTAGTTCTATCATGATTTTGAGCAAGAGAGTTTTCTTTTCTTTTCCAAAAACAAGTTGAATCAACTATACATTTTACTGATTTCTTTAAGTTGTCAAATTGACCAGTAAAACTTTTAACGAGATCTCGACTAGGTTCAGAAAATTTCTTGCTTTTGCAATGTTTCGCCGTATGTCCTAAATGACCACAACGAAAACATTGTTTTTGACTCGATCTTTTCTTCCTGGGTGCTAAGTGTTAAGATAATGTATGTGATGAGAATTTGGAGCATATTGAGGAGTTTGATGATGTAACGTGGCTTGAATCTTTGGCTTTCTTCAGTTTCTCCTCAAGATGATGTTTATCTTCAATGTCGTCTTCACTATGCTCATTGTCTGATGAGGAGTTTGATTCTTGACTTTCATCTGACCTTTCTCCATCACTTTCTGAAGTTGTTGTGCTTGAATCTTCAGTGAAATCTTTATCAGTCTCTGATGTACCTGCAACTGATGGAACAAATTCTGGAATTTCCTCTGTAAGGAATTTTCCAAAACTGTTTTTCTTTAATTCTGGCATAAATACAGGAGATTCAAGCATAACATTTTCATCATTAAGAACAAAGTTTAGGTCATGACCCTCAACCTTAGCAAGCCCTTGGTTGTGAGCCTTAAGTGTAGGCACATGACCATTACAGTCATCCCGAATATTCAATTTTGGCATAAGGCCGTTACAGTCATCAATCCTAGATAAACTATTACAGTTATCTCAAATAGAAATTTTGTTCGTCTTATCACAATTCCAGGCGAACCAGTTAACTGTTGAATAACTGTCGCCTGAATAGCCTATTCCTATTTTCGTCCCTCCACAATCATCTTCCCCATCGCACACATCTTCCTTACTCTCGCACAGATCTGCATTACTTTCAGAAAAGTTAGTGTTGTTTTCGGATTTATAAAAAATACTTTGTACCAAAAGATCATTTTTATTGATTAAGTCGTTTTTAGGGAGATGCATAGGAACATAATTTTTGCTGTGCGGAGGAGGAAATAATTTTCTTTCGTTTTCGAATTTATCCTTATATCCAATTCCATCCTTTATGAATGGCGGTCGTTGGCAGTTTACAATATCAACCAGTGCTTTTTGACTCATTTTCCATATATCAATAATGATTTGCAACTTATTATTTTCGTTTTGAGATTTTTCAAGTTTTTCGGTCAAATCATTTATGATAAAGTCTTTTCTGAAAACAAATTCTTTTAAAGTCTGCATTTCGGCATTAGTTTAGTTTAACTTTCGCTGATATGCAGCCTCATTTTCTTTTAATTCCTGATTTATTTTCAAAACTTTTTCTCTTTCTTTGATTGTGTCACGGTTGAGTGATTTGTAGTGTGCCACGACGTTCAAACATGGTTTTGAGCACAACTTTGCTTTAAATTCATATGGAATGCTGTTTACCAAATCCTTATCCTTGGCTTCTAACTTCATGGTGGTGGTAAAGGTTCCAACCGCCTCGTTCTTGCTAGTACTGATGACTTCTTGAACTGCAGTCTTTGACTCATTCATTTCAGCTTTCTGTTGTTTCTTCTCTGAGGCAGGAGTGATAATACTTTTCAAACTAGTGTCATCTTTTGGAATCTTGGAGGTTTGCTTTTCAACACCGTTTGAAACAGATGTGGTAGAGACAGTGGAGATGTTTGCCAAGAGGGCTTTGTTTACTTCTCCCTTCGCCTCAGCTATCTCCTCCGACCAATCATAATCTTCCACCACTAAAGCCTTATGATTATTGTCAACAGCATTATCATTTCCTTCAATAGCAATTGGCCTCATTGTCTGGTTGATTTCGGCATTCTCGTTCTTCAGCAACGGACACTCTCTTTTGAAATGGCCCAAGTTTCTGCAGTTATAACACCTAAGGTTGGACTTGTCAAATCCAGCTTTTCCAAGAGCCAACCTCTTTCTTGTTTTATCTTGGAATTTCTTCAGCCGTAGAGTGATCATTGCCATCTGCCACTTCAGATCCATCTCCTCCATGTCGTCTGAATCTACTTGATACATGTCCTCAGCTGTGAGGAAATCTCTCTTCAACTCTCCCGACATAAGCGCCTCATAGCTGCTTAAGAAAGTATTAAAAAGAGCTACATGTTCGGTGGAAATTTTAAGTGCTTGAGTGTCGCTGGCCATGGTGGTCGTCTCGGAGGATGACGAGGCCTTCACAGAGTTCGCGGAAGCATTCGAATAGGATTCAATAGTACTTTGGGAATTTAATCCACATGAGGTGACAGGAGCAAGAAATGCCATATTCTTGGAGACCGAGGTTGTAGCAGCTTGCTGAGATGTCTTCTAAGAATATCCAGTTTGATTTATCTCTCGTTTGACAATATCCATTTCAAAGGCTTTTAAGGTGTTAATCAATTCCGAGAGTGTGACCGGAGTTGTGCTGGTGAGGAAAGTTCTCTTAATCATCATGCATTGAAGACTCCATTCTTTTGGTAGAGAATCTAGCAGCTTCTTGATTGATGCATAATTTGCAACTGGGTTTCTCACTTTCTTCATCTTGGTCAACACCCCCAGAAATCGACTTATGTGGTCGGACAAGCTTTCGCCACGAATACTTCCAAACATATCATATTCTTTCTGCACCATGTTTCTTTTGTTCTCCATGGGTTCCTCATTACCTTCATAATGGTCGATTAGAGCCAGTCACAGTTCATGTGCCGAGGTGTATTCTTCAAACAGGTTGTTATCATCCTTCGACAGAGCCATAGTAAGAGCAGCGTGAGCGCTCCGGTCACGTTGAATGAGCGTCCTATCTTCATCTGCAAACGTTTAAGGGTCTTCATTGATAGTACGGATGTCGTCACGGATTATCATAGGAACATGCGGACCCACAGTGACTGACATCCATTGAGTATAATCGGTATACTCAAAAAAGATTTGATCCTGTTTTTCCAACTGCTGTAATCTTTTGAACCTTTCAACTTTGGTGGCCTCGTAGCAGTTCCAGTTTCTAGTTCGGCTTGGGCAACCGGATTTAGTTGATTTAGAGACATGATAGATACGCTGGGGCTTGTTGAATCAGAACACAATTACGCTGCGAAGAAGATAAATACACTAGCGAGGAGGTAAATACGCTGCACTATAGATCAGTTACGCTGATGGGGAACGGCAACTTTGTCCTGCAAAAAGCTAAATCCGCTGGATATTCGAAAACAAGCAAAGGTTTAGTTAAATTCGCTGAACATCGTGATAAAATCGCCGAGGATTAGTATCACTGATTTCGAAGTCGCCTTCGATTAATTTCGCTGGTACAATTACGCTGACAACTCTTCAAATCCGCCGGTTTAAAAACCAGCGTATTTGGTAACTACGTGAAATTCAAGTAAAATACGCCAGCTTCATGGATAATTACGCTATCTTCAAAAATATCTACTCTGGCTTTAAAAATAATTACGCCCAGAAGGGTTTTAGTACGAACAAAAACCCACTAATTACCCAAAAACGACTCAAAATTTATATTTCTTTGCAGCTAAATGACCAAAATGTTTACAAAACTATTGATTAAAACAAACCCAAAGATTAAACGCACCAGATCAAGCCATTTTAATCCCAAAAATTTAAAAAACCATAAAACTTTGAAAACTTTTGTAAAACCTTCAAAACTTGACAAATCTTAACAAAAACTCAAACAATCAAGAGCGCAAAGGCTCTGATACCAAATTGTGAGTCCCAAAACGTATTCAGATCATAGTGGTTGATTGTTATCCCACAAACAACTATGGATTAGTTGTTTGAATAAATATTAAGAAAAACCAAGCAAAGAAGATGAAGAATCTTGAATGGACCAAACAACTAGTATTGTATATGAATCCCCAAAACATGTAATCAATAACAACACCTGGATATTCGGATGTAAGCACAATCGCAAATATCACAACACAAGAGAATCACCAAAATCTGTCCAAGAAACTTAGACATACATTCATTGAACCATCTATTTATACAAAACGGCTACCCAACGTATTTAACAAATAAGCTGGGTTAGTAAATACGCCGGCAACAACAAGTTTCACACAATTACATTTTGACCCTTCAACATTGACTAACTAATACAAACCAGCTCAAATTATTTATAATCAAGCATCAACGGTCTCAAAAGTTCTAACACCGACACATTCGACTATCTCGAATGGTTCGATATATCTTGGGCTTAACTTGCCCTTCTTCCCAAAGCGCATCACACCTTTCCAGGGTGACACTTTTAACATGACTTTGTCCCCTACTTAGAACTTAAGAGGTTTACGACTCTTGTCAGCATAGCTCTTCTGCCTATCCCTGGCAGCTTTGAGACGATCACGGATTTGCACAATCTTTTCCGTGGTCTCCAGGACAATCTCTGGTCCTGATAGTTGGGCTTCCCCAACTTGCCCAACACACGGCGTTCGACATTTTCTCCCATACAAGGCCTCGTAAGGAGCAGGCTTGATGCTCGTATGATAACTATTATTATAGGAGAATTCTATTAGGGGTAAGTGGTCATCCCAACTTCCACCTAGATCAATCACACATGCCCTAAGCATGTCTTCCTATGTCTGGATAGTACGCTCACTTTGACCATCCGTCTGCTGGTGGTACGCCGTACTAAATTTCAATCGTGTGCCTAAAGATTGTTGGAAACTTTTCCAAAAATGAGAGGTATATCTAGTATCTCTATCAGATACATAGATACCGGCACACCGTGTAGGGACACAATCTTGTCCACATACAACTTAGCCAATTTGTCTGAATTATACGTTTCCTTTATTGGCAAGAAATGTGCTAACTTAGTCAGCCTATCCACAATGACCCAAATAGTGTCATTTCCACTTTTGGTCTTAGGTAACTTGGTAATCAGATCCATAGTTACCATTTCCCATTTCCATGTGGGAATTTCTAGTTGTTGTAGAAATCCTGACGGTTTCTGATGTTCGGCCTTAACTTGCGAACACGTCAGACACTTAGCTACATAAGTGGCTATGGATTTCTTCAAACCCATCCACCAATAATTCCTTTTTAGATCCTGATACATTTTGTCACCTCCAGGGTGAACTGAGTATCTCGTGTTATGCGCTTTTGGAGGATTAGATCTCTAATCCTCCAAAGACTGGAACTCAGATCCTTCCATTAAATCTAAGGATTCCATCTTTCCCAGGCGCTAACTGATCAACATCGTTACCATTAGTGATGTATTACCCTTTCGGGTTATGATTCATTTTATATAGCCAATGTGATCTATGATCCCGGCTAATACCACCAGTGCGTTGATAAATAGATAAAACATCCATTAGCGATGTAGTGCCTATGTGCCCATATTTATGTTAGTGACAGGCCTATGTGCCATATTTTACGTCCATTAGTGACAAGCCTAGGTGCCATATTTGATGTCCGTTATGACAAGCCTATGTGCTATAAAATTTTCAAATATGACAATGACAGTTGTGGCATTGCTATCCCCTGTCTAGTAATAAATGGACTATGTCCAGATTGTAATTTGCCTATGATAGTCCTATTAGTACCTGGGCCAAATATAGTTATATTAAGCCTAAGAGTTGTGATGTTATTCACACTAGTATAAGTAATGGATTTTCTTATATCCAATGTTTAAAAGCCGATATGGTTATTATACCATGGCTAAGAGAGATTTTATTTGGTATATAGAACCAAAGCTTTGAAGAATGGCAAATTCTAATGAGGCACAAAGTAGCCATCGGAACGTCAACTCTAAGGACGCTGAAAATGTAACCATAAATGATAACGACTTTCAAGCTCGCATTGATGCGGCTGTAGAAAAGGCCATCGAAAGGCTTAGAGAGTCGAGTGCTACTCCCTCTAGACCCTTACCTATTCCACCATCTTCAGCTCATAGAGAGATCTTTGCAAGCCCCGAGTTTAACGGGGAAAAAGGAGCCGTGGAAGCCCTAAAGTGGCTAGATGAAATGGAAACAATTTTGGACATCAGCAACTGTGCTGATAAGGTTGTGGTCAAGTATGTATCACAGTCCTTTAAGGGCGATGCCCTCATCTGGTGGAAAGCTATGATTCAGTCTACATGAAAAGTACACCTGTATAATTTGGGGTGGTCCAAATTTGTTGACCTTATTAAGGAAACCTACTGCCCACCCCATGAGGTGGAAAAATTAGAGACCGACTTCTTGTCTCTTTCTATGAAAAACCTAGATTGTCGGAAATATGTTTCCGATTTCAATTCCCTATCTAAGTTAGTTTCCTATCTAATTACCCCAGAGCCCAAACATATTGCGCGTTTTATTAATGGGTTAGCGCCCGAGATAAAGGGCATGGTAAAGGCTGCTCAGCCTACTACCTATAGGTCTGCTGTAGACTTATCTCTCTCTCTCACCCTTGATCTAGTGAGACAAAAGTCAGTTAAGTTGAAACTGACTGGAAAAGAAAGAGGGAAGATGACAACTCCCATAAGTTTAATAAGAAAAATAAAGGGAGATTCGGGTTCAAAGGGAACCAAGGCAAGTCGGCTGTAATGCCATTTTGTAAGACTTGCAACCGCAAGCACGGGGGACAGTGTACTTCTGATTCACAAGCAAGACCTTGTGGTATTTGTAAAAGGAGAGGGCATATGACCCTAGATTGTAAAGATCTTAAGGATACCGTTTGCTACATCTGCAACGAAAAAGGGCATATAAAGACTAACTGCCCTAAGCTTCTTAAGAATAATAATCAAAAGCCTGGAGAGGCTATGAAGGGGAATGCTCGCGCCTTTCAAATAACTGCAAGAGAGGCTGTTAATGACGAAAATGTCATAACAGGTACATTCCTCATTAACAATATCTATGCTAGAGTTCTTTTCGATTCGGGTGCAGACAAATCATTTGTTGATCATAAGTTTAGTAAACTGTTAAATTTACCCATAAGAACTCTAGACAAAATTTATGAGATAGAACTTGCCGATGGAACCTTAGAAACTACTACTTCCATTCTTGATGGATGCTTTATATCCATTAAGAATCATTCCATCCCTATCTCTCTTTTGCCAATGAAATTGGCGGGGTTCGATGTTGTCTTAGGCATGGATTGGTTATCTCATAACCAAGCTCGTATTGCCTACAATAAAAAGCTCATCGAAATTAAGACCCTCTGGTGAAATGATCACCATCCCCGGAGACTCACACTATGGATTGCCAGACAAGGTGTCATTATTTAACACATCCAAATGTTTGAGGAAAGGATGCGTCATCTACATGGCACAAGTTACCATAAATGAGCCTAAGACAAACATGGAGGACCTACTAGTCATCTCAGAATATCCTGATGTATTCCCAGAAGAATTACCAGGCCTACCGCCAGATAGGCAAGTGGAATCAGAATAGATATCCTACCAGGATCAGCACCAGTGGCTAGAGCTCCATATAGGCTAGCACCAACGGAGATGAAGGAATTGAGGACGCAACTAGACGAACTCTTGGAGAAAGGCTTTATTCAGCCTATTTCCTTGCCTTGGGGAGCTCTTATTCTGTTTGTAAAGAAGAAAGACGGTTCAATGCGGATGTGCGTTGACTACCGGGAGCTGAACAAGCTAACAATTAAGAATAGATATCCTCTGTCTAAGATCGAAGATTTATTCGACCAACTTCAAGGGGCTAGTTACTTTTCCAAGATAGATTTGAGATCAGGATATCATCAACTGAAGGTAGAAGTGAAGATGTTAATAAGACAGCCTTCAGGACCCGCTATGGTCATTTTGAGTTCTTAGTGATGCCTTTTGGGCTCACAAATGCACCCGCAGCATTCATGGATCTCATGAATAGAGTCTGCAACCATATTTGGATAAGTTAGTCATTGTCTTCATAGACGACATACTTATCTACTCTCGTAATCAAACCGATCACGAGAAACATCTTCGGTGCATTATAGAACTGTTAAGGCAAGAGCAGCTTTATGCTAAGTTCTCTAAATGTGAATTTTGGCTTAGAGAAGTCCAATTCCTTGGACATATGGTAAGTGAGCGTGGTATCCAAGTGGATCCCGCCAAAATTGAAGCCATCATGAATTGGGAAGTACCCAAAACTCCATCTGAAATTCCTAGTTTCTTAGGACTGGCTGGTTACTATAGAAGGTTCATTGAGAACTTTTCAAGAATAGCCACTCCTCTAACTACCTTGACCCGTAAAAATGTTAAATATAATTGGGGTCCAAAGCAACAAGAATCTTTTGAAGTTCTTAAACACAAGTTGAGCAACACTCCGGTGTTATCTCTACCTAAGGGTATTGAGAATTTTGTTGTCTATTGTGATGCATCACACCGGTATGGGCTGTGTGCTAATGCAAAATGCAAGGTAATTGCCTATGCATCATGACAACTAAAGGTGCATGAAATGAATTACACCACCCACGATTTGGAATTGGGTGCCGTTGTATTTGCACTAAAACTGTGGAGACATTACTTGTATGGCACGAAGTGTATTATATACATTGATCATAAAAGTCTTCAACACCTCTTCAATCAAAAGGAATTGAACATGCGACAACGTCGGTGGATGTAAACACTTAATGATTATGATTGCGAGATTCGCTACCATCCCGGCAAGGCAAATGTAGTTGCCGACGCCTTAAGTCGCAAGGAAAGAATTAAGCCCATTAGGATTAATGCAAAGAGCATTGAGCTCAAAAAAAGCTTGAATGAGAAGCTATTAGATGCACAAAAGCAAGCCTTATTAGAGGCTAATATTCCTAATGAGGGATTAGGCGGATCTGTTGATCAATTAACGTCTGGAAAGGATGGAATCTTAAGATATAATGACAGAATTTGGGTTCCGATCTTTGGAGGACTTAGAGATCTAATCCTCCAAGAGGTGCACAATTCAAGATACTCAGTTCACCCCGGTGGTGACAAGATGTATCAAGATTTAAAGAAGAATTATTGGTGGATGGGTTTGAAGAAATCCATAGCCACTTATTTAGCTAAGTGCCTGACGTGTTCGCAAGTTAAGGCCGAACATCAAAAACCGTCAGGACTTCTACAACAGCTTGAGATTCCCACCTGGAAATGGGAAATGGTAACTATGGATTTGATTACCAAGTTACCAAAGACAAAAAGGGTAATGACACTATTTGGGTCATAGTGGATAGGCTGACCAAGACAACACATTTCTTACCAATTAAAGAGACTTATAGTTCTGACGAATTGTCTAAGTTGTATGTGGACAAGATTGTGTCCCTACACGGTGTGCCAGTATCTATCGTATCCGATAGAGATACTAGATACACATCTCACTTTTGGAAAAGTTTCCAACAATCATTAGGCACACGGTTAAATTTTAGTACGGCTTACCATCCGCAGACTGATGGTCAAAGTGAGCGTATCATCCAAACACTGGAAGACATGCTTGGGGCATTTGTGATTTCATTTAGGTGGAAGTTGGGATGACCACTTACCCCTAATAGAATTCTCCTACAATAATAGTTATCATACGAGCATCAAGGCTGCTCCTTTTGAGGCCTTGTATGGGAGAAAGTGTAGTACGCCAGTGCATTGGGCAGATGTTGGGGAAGCCAACCTATCAGGACCAAAGATTGTCCTGGAGACCACGGAAAAGATTGTGCAAATCCGTGATTGTCTCAAAGCTGCCAGGGATAGGCAGAAGAGTTATGCTGACAAGTCCAAGTAGGGGACAAGGTCATGCTAAAGGTATTACCCTGGAAAGGTGTGATGCATTTTGGAAGGAAGGGCAAGTTGAGCCCAAGATATAGAGGACCCTTCGAGATAATCGAATGTGTCAGCACTGTAACTTATAAGCTCAGATTGCCTGAGGAGCTTAATGGAATCCATGATGTATTCCACATATCTAATCTTAAGAAATGTCTAGCCGATGAGTCGCTAGCAATGTCGCACGAGGATGTGCAAATTGATGAAAACCTGAGGTTTGTTGAGAAACCGATTTCGATCAAGGATCGACAGGTTAAGAAGCTCCGAAGAAAGATGATACCTATAGTAAAGGTTAAGTGGGACGCTTTTAGAGGTCCTGAGTATACATGGGAGGTTGAGTCCACTATGCGACAAAAATACCCCCATCTTTTTGAATAAAATCTCGAGGTCGAGATTTCTTTTAAGGGGGTGAGGATGTAACACCCTGTAAAATCGTGTCCAATAGTATAACGACACGTGTTGTATTTTAAATATAGTCTGTTAAAGACCAATAAGGACTAAAGGCGTCAACATGCTCAAACTGAGCCTCTGAGTGACGGTCCGATGTCAACATGCATAAATAACAGCCTCTGAGTGACTGATATGTCAACATGCTTGAAATTTTCCCTCTGAGTGACTGATATGTCAACATGCTAGCCTCTGAGTGAGATCGGAATCAACATGCTTATAATAAGCCTCTGAGTGATCCTTTGTGAAGTCCTAACTCTCATACGTGCCATTTGTTGGACGAGAGGGTTCAATTTTGTAAATATGTGAAAGTTGGATAATGGAGGGATTAAAAGTGTCAACATACCTCTGAGTGACCTTTTAAACGAACTGAGAGCTCGATAATGTCCGGGCATAATCCCGGGTATGCCAAGTATTGGCTACGGAGGGCTAAAAGTGACAAAAAAGTGTTTTAAAAGGTTTTTAGAAGCTTTTAAAACTCAAGGGGATAAAGTGTCAAACTTTGGAACAGGCCAGGAGGCGGTAGCGGGCCGTGAGAGACATGGCCTATGTCCCTCGCGGGGCACGAGAGAGCCTCTGCTGCAGAAAGTTTTGTTTGGTCTCCAAGCAAAACTCCAAAACCATTAATACGAAACCATGGCTTCTCTAAACTGCTATGCCACGTTTTGGGACACTTGTAAGCTTCTTCTTACACCCTAAACACCTGGCTTCACCTCCTTTGAGTTCTCCAACTATAATAGGTGCTTAAGTTCACCAATTCAACTTGCACCTTTCTCATTCACTCTTCTCCCTCCTCTGGAAGTTCCTAACTAAAAGGAGCAATCCAACATAGTTCTTTGCATCTAGGAATCACTTGTAAGTGTTCCTTCTTTGTGCATTTTTGTTTATAGGCTTTTATAGCCAAAAGTCAAGCGTTTTTGTAAAACGCTTTAACTTTCGGTTAAGACCATTATGGTCCAGCCATTGTTCGAAATGAACATGGCTAAGTGATCGTAATAATGTAGGTGTTAATCCCTATAAAGGGCACCTCTTGAAGATCACGTTTGCTAGACCAATTGACGGGTCAAAGTTATGATATTAAAAAGTCAAACATGCCATTTTTCGGAAAAATCATAAATTGATCTTTTATATGTCATGAAACCTGTTTTGACACTTAAACAAGTTGGTAACAATTATTAGAACATGTTCGGCTCGTCAATTTCAGTTCTAGGGTCGGTTCGCAATCGAAAGTCGCGAAGTTTGACTTCTGCTTTGACTTTCGATTTTGACCCGATTTAGATTAATTACCTACTGATCTAAAGTTGCATTATGATCATAACATTATGTAGCATAACCCTCTGAGGTTATATTACATGATCATAATCAGAATCCAAGTTTATGCGCAAGTTCCATAATTATGCCATCTTTGACCAAAATGTCATTTTTGCATAAAACAAGGTTTTAAATGGTAATGAACTTGAAAATGAGTTTCTACTGATGTAATATTATAAGTAGGATTACTTGGGATGTTAAACCAAGTTATAAGCTGAGTTTTCAAGCAGGTCCTTAAACTATGTCGATAATTGACGATTTTAGCCCCCGAGGCTTATAAAATAGTTTTAATCAAATCCTTTCAAGGTAAATCATTTACCTACTAATATGTTATATTAAATAACATATTTTAACATTTTAATCTGACTTTAACATCAGTTTTCATAAACATCACTTAAAGACGTCATATTACGACAAAAGCGCCTTTTCGGGGCATAGTATGGTTTTAAACCATATTAATGGACCAAGACTTGTTACTTACTTATTTTAAAACTTATATTAAATATATTTACAGTAGGAACATGTTATAAAATCGGAATCCCAAATAATTTATAAACTATGTGTAAAATGACCAAAATGCCCCTTTGGTGCATAGTTTAGTCATAAAAGATAATTTACACATATAATTGATATCCTACTGGTATTATATCATAAATAAAGTATTTTTCCAGAATACTTATAATCATAACATTAAATTATATTCAAGTTCCTTTTATACGGTATAAAATTACCAAAATGCCCTTATAAGGCATAGTTTCGTTTTAAAACCTTAACTGGCATACAAGTTGATAACCTACAGATATCTTAACTTATTTAAAGTACAATGGAATATAGAACTTGTCCATGACTTATCCGGTTACCCATTATCGCTTATAAGCGTACGGTTGATTATACATAACTATTTTACGAAAATTAACCGAAACGGGTCTAACCTTGTCATTTAAGTTTCAAATCCAGAATATATATAGTTTACCCATATTATACAAGTCAAGTACTTGTCGGGATTAAACTACATTCTATCTGATCATCGTTTAATCAAGCGTTATACGTAATGATCAGGACACTATTCGCTTTATAAGACCGTTAGTATTTAATTGGCTAGCTTATGCCATAATCCAGACTAGAGACTTGCAGGTAAATGCTATCGGCACTTGGTACTTTTGGATATGGCTGAGTTATTTAAAAATAAAAGAATAAGACTAGCTCAGGTAAATACTCTCGACTTATTTTCCCTATACGGGCTTGGGATACGGTAAATTATTACCGCTTTGTCCAAAATGGGGTCAATCGAATGCCCGCTTGTGGCTAGTAAACCCGCATATGTCGTTTTAATCAGTTTTGTTTAATAACTTAAACATCGAGGGTTAAATTACCGTGTCCTGGATATCCTCGGCTCAATACATTAGATATTCGCCATGATTTTAGCACGGGGTGTAGGCATACACCCTTTGATGCTCATATGCAATATGCCCAAGACGTTGGGGATGACTCCTTCGTGAGTACCTGAGTGGTGTGTATTTAATCATGTCTCGGTTTCTGTCCCGGGCCCTGTATGTATTGACAAACATGTGAATCTGATACAAGGTTGCAAGGTCAACTTTCCAAGTTAATAAAAGATTTTGTGCCGTTTTGCATTTAAAACCAATTTAAAGTTTTCAAAATAAGTCAGTTGGGTGTATTTACCACCGTAAGCTGACGTATCGTCCAAAGGCTAAACTTCAGGTACGATACGAAATAGGCCGGAAGCTGCTCGGTAGAGAATAAGAGGATCTTGAAAATCCTTAGATCTGCCCTAAAGTTTGTTTTATATTCTTTCTTGTACATTTTAATGAGCCGCCTGTGGATATTCTATAACGAGCCTGTATATTATTTTATTTCGAACATTTGGTTTGTAATAGTAATTTTACTCCAAGACTTCCATTGTGCCGTGTTTAATTGACTATGATGATTATCAACTGACGTCACAATACTCCCCACCCAGGCCCACCGGTGTATGGATTTCGGGTTGGAAGGTTGGTATCAGAGCCAGGTTTGAGAGAATTAAACACTATGCTTCTTGTGTTTAGTCTCAAACTTACACGAGCACATTCCTTAGACTTCCGAGTCTAGGCATTGACCTAGGATTACTCATTTCATTATTAAGTTATTAGTATTGTTTTTTTTAATTGAAACTTTTAACAGGAAGATGCCGCCACGTGTCAGAGGACAAAGTGGAAGAGGAAAAGATCCAATGAGGGGAGGACCATCGGGGCGCATACCCCCTCAACCTCATAATCCAGATGCTTACCAAAAATCAGGAGATTCGTCTCCTTGGCAACCAGCGAGGCGTTCTGTCTCTAATAGACACTCGCCCTCACATTCCCAAAATTCTTACCTCTCTCACCACTCCTATCATTCACACCATTCTCACCATTCACATTCACACTCTTACGATGAGGAATTTAACCCTAACCATTACTTTAACATGCCTCCAGCCGATCAAATTCAGTTGGACCAGCCACACTCTATGGACGAGGACTCCGACCCGGAGATGCCGCCGTCGGGATCAAATATGCATCCCATTGAAATTTCGAGCGATTCAAATTCATATGCCGAATCGCCCTACCAAGGTCCTAATGAGTGGGACCAATATTGGAACCAATTCACTTTCACCCACACTCCTTCTCATCACTCTCAACCACCCCTTGTACAAGAAGATGTCCACATGGAACAGGTGGACCAACCTCAACAACCACCTGAACCACCAAGAAGGAAGTGTGGTGCACGTATGTCGGTATGTGCAGGACAAAGGTCAGGATCGCTACCACCTTTACCCAACTCCTACCCCATAATTCAAGAGGACCCACAAATGGGTGGACCCTCCAATGTTTCACCTACAGCGGAACCAACACCAACACCTGTTGTTCAACCACCACCATCGGGTTATACTAACCCAATCCCTACATATCCAGACACGTCTGGATATGATCCTTATAACCCGTCTACACCGGTAGACTATCAAGCATGGTCGCAAGACCCCTACATGCAGGCAGTTATGCACAACGCACTTTACCCGTCTCCTTTCCCACCTACTTATCCACTAACTGGGTATCCAACTTATGGGTACCAGTATCCGGTTATGCCACAACCACAACCACAACCTCCGCCACCACTCGAGGCCATTAATGAGGCTTTGGAAAGGATGAAAGAAATGCAGCAGCAGGAGGAGAAAACGGAGAAGAAGACAAACAAGCTCTTCAAGAAACTCTCCAAATTGGTCAAGGGAAAGAAGGATGAGTAAAGTCTCTTCTAATTATATGTGGTCCCTGCGAGGACATTGTAATTTCTTTTAGTCCCTGCGTGGACATTTTATTCCTTTAAGTCCTTGCATGGACAAGTTTATTTCATTTTTTAGTATTGTAATTTCTATTGGAAAATTTATGAAGTATTTGGAATTATATATGTATGTAATCATCCTGTTGAAAAAGAGCGTCTCGATTTTACTCGAAATTTATGCTTCGCAATATAATTCCAAAAAGATCTTAATGGTTTTGATTTGCCGAGTGGCTCAAACCACATATTTGCCCAAATATATATAAATGATAGTTAAGAACGGAAGGGTCTTCTATTACGATAGTTAAAGGAAGTTATCCTTCTATCTAGAGGTGGTGGACTAGGTTCAAACCTCTAAGTCGTTAAGGTTAATGCGACCGGGGCTATTAATCAACCACTAAGGTCCTCTTATGTTAACATTCAAGGAATGTTCATACTCTTGGTTGTGTAACTTGAGGAATCACACTAGCCTTCAAGGTAATGGACTATGTCCTGACTTTATATAGCCCTTGAGATCTATCTGATCCCGGCTAAATAGCCCTTGTGATCTATTTGATCCCGGCTAAAATAGCCCTTGTGATCTATTTGATCCCGGCTAAATAGCCCTTGTAATCTGTTTGATTCCGGCTAATATCATCAGTGCGATGATGAATAAAACATCCATTAGAGATGTATTTTATATAGCTCTTGTGATCTATCTGATCCCGGCTAAATAGCCCTTGTGATCTGTTTGATCCCGGCTAAAATAGCCCTTGTAATCTATTTGATCCCGGCTAAATAGCCCTTGTAATCTTTTTTATTCCGGCAAATATCATCAGTGCGATGATGATTAAAACATCCATTAGAGATGTATTTGATATAGCCCTTGTGATCTATCTGATCCCGGCTAAATAGCCCTTGTGATCTGTTTGATCCCGTCTAAAATAGCCCTTGTGATCTATTTGATCCCGGCTAAATAGCCCTTGTAATCTTTTTGATTACGGCTAATATCATCAGTGCGATGATGAATAAAACATCCATTAGAGATGTATTTTATATAGCCCTTGTGTTCTATCTGATCTCGGCTAAATAGCTCTTGTGATCTGTTTGATCCCGGCTAAAATAGCCCTTGTGATCTATTTGATCCTGGCTAAATAGCCCTTGTAATCTTTTTTATTCCGGCAAATTTCATCAGTGCGATGATGAATAAAACATCCATTAGAGATATATTTTATATAGCCCTTGTGATCTATCTGATCCCGGCTAAATAGCCCTTGTGATCTGTTTGATCCCGGCTAAAATAGCCCTTGTGATCTATTTGATCCCGGCTAAATAGCCCTTGTAATCTTTTTGATTCCGGCTAATATCATCAGTGTGATGATGAATAAAACATCCATTAGAGATGTATTTTATATAGCCCTTGTGATCTATCTGATCCCGGCTAAATAGCCCTTGTGATCTGTTTGATCACGGCTAAAATAGCCCTTGTGATCTATTTGATCCCGGCTAAATACCCCTTGTAATCTTTTTTATTCCGGCAAATATCATCTGTGCGATGATGAATAAAACATCCATTAGAGATATATTTTATATAGCCCTTGTGATCTATCTGATCTCGGCTAAATAGCCCTTGTGATCTGTTTGATCCCAGCTAAAATAGCCCTTGTGATCTATTTGATCCCGGCTAAATAGCCCTTGTAATCTTTTTGATTCCGGCTAATATCATCAGTGCGATGATGAATAAAACATCCATTAGAGATGTATTTTATATAGCCCTTGTGATCTATCTGATCCCGGCTAAATAGCCCTTGTGATCTGTTTGATCCCGGCTAAAATAGCCATTGTGATCTATTTGATCCTGGCTAAATAGTCCTTGTAATCTGTTTGATTCCGGCTAAATATCACCAGTTCGCTGATGAATAAAACATCCATTAGAGATGTATTTTATATAGCACTTGTGATCTATCTGATCCCGGCTATATAGCCCATGTAATTTGTTTGATCCCGGCTAAAATAGCCCTTGTGATCTATTTGATCCCGGCTAAATAGCCCTTGTAATCTGTTTGATTCCGGATAAATATCACCAGTGCGGTGATGAATAAAACATCCATTAGAGATGTATTATAGCCCTTGTGATCTGTTTGATCTCGGCGAAAATAGCCCTTGTGATCTATTTGATCCTGGCTAAATAGCCCTTGTAATCTGTTTGATTCCGGCTAAATATCACCAGTGCGGTGATGAATAAAACATCCACTAGATATGTATTTTATATAGCCCTAGTGATCTATTTGATCCCGGCTAAATAGCCCTTGTGATCTATTTGATCCCGGCTAAAATAGCCCTTGTGATCTATTTGATCCCGGCTAATTTCACCAGTGCGGTGATGAAACATCCATTACTGATGTATTACCCTTTCGGGTTATGATTCATTTTTTATAGCCTATGTGATCTATTCTGATCCTGGCTAATACCACCAGTGCGTTGATAAATAGATAAAATATCCATTAGCGATTTAGTGCCTATGTGCCCATATTTATGTCCATTAGTGACAAGCCTATGTGTCATATTTTATGTTCATTAGTGACAAGCCTCTGTGCCATATTTGATGTCCGTTGTGACAAGCCTATGTGCTATAAAATTTTCAAATATGACAATGAAAGTTGTGACATTGCGATCCCCTGTCTAGTAATAAATGGACTATGTCCAGATTGTAATTTGCCGATGATAGTCCTACTAAGATCTAGGCCAAATATAGTTATATTAAGCCTAAGAGTTGTGATGTTATTCACACTAGAATAGGCAATGGATTTTCCTATATCCAATGTTTAAAAGCCGATATGATTATTATACCATGGCTAAGAGAGATTTTATTTGGTATATAGAACCAAAGCTTTGAAGAATGACAAATTCTAATGAGGCACAAAGTAGCCATCGGAACATCAACCCTAAGGACGCCGAAAATGTAGCCATAAATGATAACGACTTTCAAGCTCGCATTGTTGCGGCTGTAGAAAAGGCCATCGAAAGGCTTAGAGAGTCGAGTGCTACTCGCTCTAGACCCCTATCTATTCCACCATCTTCAGCTCATAGAGAGAGCTCCGTTCACTCTCCAAATGTGAAGAGTGAACCAAGGAAAATAGATTTCGCTGAAAGGTCCCAGTCTGTTACAGACGGATGTACCTATAAGTATTTTGTCTCCTGCAAGCCTCAAGACTTTAACGGGGAAAAAGGAGCTGTGGAAGCCCTAAAGTGGCTAGATGAAATGGAAACAATTGTGGACATCAACAACTGTGCAGATAAGGATGTGGTCAAGTATGTATCACAGTCCTTTAAGGGCGATGTCCTCATCTGGTGGAAAGCTATGATTCAATCTATAGGAAAAGTACACCTGTATAATTTGGGGTGGTCCAAATTTGTGGACCTTATTAAGGAAACCTACTGCCCACCCCGTGGGGTGGAAAAATTAGAGACCGACTTCTTGTCTATTTTTATGAAGAACCTAGATTGTCGGAAATATGTTTCCGATTTCAATTCCCTATCTAGGTTAGTTTCCTATCTAATTACCCCGGAGCCCAAACGCATTGCGCATTTTATTAATGGGTTAGCGCCCGAGATAAAGGGCATGGTAAAGGCTGCTCAGCCTACTACCTATAGGTCTGCTGTAGACCTATCTCTCCCTCTCACCCTTGATCTAGTGAGACAAAAGTTAGTTAAGTTGAAACTGACTGGAAAAGAAAGAGGGAAGATGACAACTCCCATAAGTTTAATAAGAAAAATAAAGGGAGATTCGGGTTCAAAGGGAACCAAGGCAAGTCGGCTGTAATGCCATTTTGTAAGACTTAGTGTACTTCTGATTCACAAGCAAGACCTTGTGGTATTTGTAAAAGGAGAGGGCATAAGACCCTAGATTGTAAAGATCTTAAGGATGTCGTTTGCTACATCTGCAACGAAAAATTGCATATAAAGACTAACTGCCCTAAGCTTCTTAAGAATAATAATCTAAAGCCTGGAGAGGCTATGAAGGGGAATGCTCGTGCCTTTCAAATAACTGCAAGAGAGGCTTTTAATGATGACAATGTCATAACAGGTACATTCCTCATTAACAATATCTATGCTAGAGTTCTTTTCGACTCGGGTGTGGATAAATCATTTGTTGATCATAAGTTTAGTAAACTGTTAAATTTACCCATAAGAACTCTAGACAAAATTTATGAGATAGAACTTGCCGATGGAACCTTAGAAACTGCTACTTCCATTCTTGATGGATGCTCTATATCCATTAAGAATCATTCCATCCCTATCTCTCTTTTGCCAATGAAATTGGCGGGTTTCGATGTTGTCTTAGGCATGGATTGGTTATCTCATAACCAAGCTCGTATTACCTGTGATAAAAAGCTCATCGAAATTAAGACCCTCTGGTGAAATGATCACCATCCCCGGAGACTCACACTATGGATTGCCAGACAATGTGTCATTATTTAAGGCATCCAAGTGTTTGAGGAAAGGATGCGTCATCTACATGGCACAAGTTACCATAAATGAGCCTAAGCCAAACATGGAGGACCTACCAGTCATCTCAGAATATCCCGATGTATTCCCAGAAGAATTACCACGCCTACCGCCAGATAGGCAAGTGGAGTTCTGAATAGATATCCTACCAGGATCAGCACCAGTGGCTAGAGCTCCATATAGGATAGCACCAACGGAGATGAAGGAATTGAGCAACTAGACGAACTCTTGGAGAAAGGCTTTATTCAGCCTAGTTCCTCCCCTTGGGGAGCTCCTATTCTGTTTGTAAAGAAGAAAGACGGTTCAATGCGGATGTGCATTGACTACCGGGAGCTGAACAAGCTAACAATTAAGAATAGATATCCTCTGCCCAGGATCGATGATTTATTCGACCAACTTCAAGGGGCTAGTTACTTTTCTAAGATAGATTTGAGATCAGGATATCATCAACTGAAGGTTCAAAGTGAAGATGTTCATAAGACAGCCTTCAGGACCCGCTATGGTCATTTTGAGTTCTTAGTCATGCCTTTTGGGCTCACAAATGCACCCGCAACATTCATGGATCTCATGAATAGAGTCTGCAAACCATATTTGGATAAGTTTGTCATTGTCTTCATAGACGACATACTTATCAATTCTCGTAATCAAACCGATCACGAGAAACATCTTCGGTGCATCCTAGAACTGTTAAGGCAAGAGAAGCTTTATGCTAAGTTCTCTAAATATGAATTTTGGCTCAGTGAAGTTCAATTCCTTAGACATATGGTAAGTGAGCGTGGTATCCAAGTGGATCCCGCAAAAATTGAAGCCATCATGAATTGGGAAGTACCCAAAACTCCATCTGAAATACCTAGTTTCTTAGGACTGGCTGGTTATTATAGGAGGTTCATTGAGAACTTTTCAAGAATAGCCACTCCTCTAACTACCTTGACCCGTAAGAATGTTAAATATAATTGGGGTCCAAAGCAACAAGAATCTTTTGAGGTTCTTAAACACAAGTTGAGCAACGCTCCGGTGTTATCTCTACCTGAGGGTATTGAGAATTTTGTTGTCTATTGTGATACATTACACACCGGTATGGGTTGTGTGCTAATGAAAAATGGTAAGGTAATTGCATATGCATCACGACAACTAAAGGTGCATGAAAGGAATTACAACACCCACGATTTGGAATTGGGTGCCGTTGTATTTTTACTAAAACTATGGAGACATTACTTGTATGGCACGAAGTGTATTATATACACTGATCATAAAAGTCTTCAAAACCTGTTCAATCAAAAGGAATTGAACATGCGACAACGTCGGTGGATGTAAACACTTAATGATTATGATTGCGAGATTCGCTACCATCCTGGCAAGGCAAATGTAGTTGCCGACGCCTTAATTCGCAAGGAAAGAATTAAGCCCATTAGGATTAATGCAAAGAGAATTGAGCTCAAAAATAGCTTGAATGAGAAGCTATTAGATGCACAAAAGCAAGCCTTTTTAGAGGCTAATATTCCTAATGAGGGATTAGGCGGATCGGTTGATCAATTAACGTCTGGAAAGGATGGAATCCTAAGATTTAATGATAGAATTTGGGTTCCGATCTTTGGAGGACTTAGAGATCTAATCCTCCAAGAAGCGCACAATTCAAGATACTCAGTTCACCCCGGTGGTTACAAGATGTATCAAGATTTAAAGAAGAATTATTGGAGGATGGGTTTGAAGAAATCGATAGCCACTTATGTAGCTAAGTGTCTGACGTGTTCCCAAGTTAAGGCCGAACATATAAAACCTTCAGGACTTCTACAACAGCTTGAGATTCCCACCTGGAAATGGGAAATGGTAACTATGGATTTGATTACCTAGTTACCAAAGACCAAAAGTGGTAATGACACTATTTGGGTCATGGTGGATAGGCTGACCAAGTCAGCACATTTCTTGCCAATTAAAGAAACTTATAGTTCTGACGAAATGGCTAAGTTGTATGTGGACGAGATTGTGTCCCTACACGGTGTGCCAGTATCTATCGTATCTGAGAGAGAATACTAGATACACATCTCACTTTTGGAAAAGTTTCCAACAATCATTAGGCACACGGTTAAATTTTAGTACGGCTAACCATCCGCAAACTGATGGTCAAAGTGAGCGTACCATCCAAACACTGGAAGACATGCTTAGGGCATGTGTGATTGATTTAGGTGGAAGTTGGGATGACCACTTACCCCTAATAGATTTATCCTACAATAATAGTTATCATACGAGCATCAAGGCTGCTCCTTTTGAGGCCTTGTATGGGAGAAAGTGTAGAACGCCAGTGTGTTGGGCAGAAGTTGGGGAAGCCCAACTATCAGGACCAGAGATTGTCCTGGAGACCACGGAAAAGATTGTGCAAATTCGTGATCGTCTCAAAGCTTCCAGGGATAGGCAGAAGAGTTATGCTGACAAGAGGCGTAAACCTCTTAAGTTCCAAGTAGGGGACAAGGTCATGCTAAAGGTATCACCCTGGAAAGGTGTGATGCATTTTGGAAGGAAAGGGGCAAGTTGAGCCCAAGATATATAGGACCCTTCGAGATAATCGAATGTGTCGGCACTATAGCTTATAAGCTCAGATTACCTGAGGAGCTTAATGGAATCCATGATGTATTCCACATATCTAATCTTAAGAAATGTCTAGCCGATGAGTTGCTAGCAATGTCGCACGAGGATGTGCAAATTGATGAAAACCTGAGGTTTGTTGAGAAACCGATTTTGATCGAGGATCTACAGGTTAAGAAGCTCCGAAGAAAGATGATACCTATAGAAAAGGTTAAGTGGGACACTTTTAGAGTTCCTGAGTATACATGGGAGGTTGAGTCCACTATACGACAAAAATACCCCCATCTTTTTTAATAAAATCTTGAGGTCGAGATTTCTTTTAAAGGGGTGAGAATGTAACACCCTGTAAAATCGTGTCCAATAGTATAGTGGCACGTGTTGTATTTTAAATATAGTCTGTTAAAGACCAATAAGTACTAAAGGCGTCAACATGCTCAAACTGAGCCTTTGAGTGACGGTCCGATGTCAACATGCATAAATAACAACATCTGAGTGACTGATATTTCAACATGCTTGAAAATTGGCCTCTGAGTGACTGATATGTCAACATGCCAGCCTCTGAGTGACATCGGAACTAACATGCTTATAATAAGCCTCTGAGTGATCCTTTGTGAAGTCCTAACTCTCATACGTGCCATTTATTGAACGAGAGGGCTCAATTTTGTAAATATGTGAAAGTTGGATAATGGAGGGATTAAAAGTGTCAACATGTTAATTTATACCTCTTAGTGACCTTTTAACGAACCGAGAGCTCGACAATGTCCTGGCATAATCCCGGGTATGCTAAGTATTGGCTACCGAGGGCTAGAAGTGCCAAAAAGGTGTTTTAAAAGGTTTTTAGAAGCTTTTAAAACTCAACGGGCTAAAGTGTCAAACTTTGAAACTGGCCAGGGGGCGGTCGCGGGACGCGAGAGACATGGCCTGTGTCTCTCGCGGGGCACGAGAGAGCCTCTGCTGAAGAAAGTTTTGTTTGGTCTCCAAGCAAAACTCCAAAACCATTAATACGAAACCATGACTCCTCTAAACTGCTATGCCACGTTTTGGGACACTTGTAAGCTTCTTCTTACCCCCTAAACACCTGGCTTCACATCCTTTGAGTTCTCCAACTATAAATAGGTGCTTAAGTTCAGCATTTCAACTTGCACCTTTTTCATTCACTCTTCGCCCTCCTCTGGAAGTTCCTAACTAAAAGGAGCAATCCAACATAGTTCTTTTGCATCTAGGAATCACTGGTAAATGTTCCTTCTTTGTGCATTTTTGTTTATAGGCTTTTATAGCTAAAAGTTAAGCATTTTCGTAAAACGCTTTGACTTTCGGTTAAGACCTTTATGGTCCAGCCATTGTTCGAAATGAACATGGCTAAGTGATCATAATAATGTAGGTGTTAATCCCTATAAAGGGCACCTCCTGAAGATCACGTTTGCTAGACCAATTGACGGGTCAAAGTTATGATATTAAAAAGTCAAACATGCCATTTTTCAGAAAAATCATAAATTCATCTTATATCTGTCATGAAACCTGTTTTGACACTTAAACAAGTTGGTAATAATTATTAGAACATGTAATCACATGTTTGGCTCGTCAATTTCAGTTCTAGGGTCGGTTCGCAACCGAAAGTCGTGAAGTTTGACTTCTGCTTTGACTTTCGATTCTGACCCGATTTAGATTAGTTACCTACTGATCTAAAGTTGAATTATGATCATAATATTATGTAGCATAACCCTCTGAGGTTATATTACATGATCATAATCAGAATCCAAGTTTATGCGCAAGTTCCATAATTATGTCATCTTTGACCAAAATGCCATTTTTGCATAAAACAAGGTTTTAAATGGTAATGAACTTGAAAATGAGTTTTATACTGATGTAATATTATAAGTAGCATTATTTAGGATGTTAAACCAAGTTATAAATTGAGTTTCAAGCAGGTCCTTAAACTATGTCGGTAATTGACGATTTTAGCCCCTATGGTTTATAAAAGAGTTTTAATCAAATCTTTTCAAGGTAAATCATTTACCTACTGATATGTTATATTAAATAACATCTTTTAAACATTTTAATTTGACTTTAACATCAGTTTTCATAAACATCACTTAAAGACGTCATATTACCACATAAGCGCCGTTTCAGCGTATAATATAGTTTTAAACCATATTAATAGACCAAGACTTGTTACCTACTGATTTTAAAACTTATATTAAATATATTTACAGTAGGAACATGTTATAAACTCAGAATCCCAAATAATTTATAAACTATATGTAAAATGACCAAAATGCCCCTTCGGTGCATAGTTTAGTCATAAAAGATAATGTACACATATAATTGATATCCTACTGGTATATATCATAAATAAAGTATTTTTCCAGAATACTTATAATCATAACATTAAATTATATTCAATTTCCTTTTATATGGTATAAAATTACCGAAATGCCCTTATGTGGCCTAGTTTCGTTTTAAAACCTTAAGGGCATAAAAGTTGATATCCTACATATATCTTAACTTATTTAAAGTATAATGGCATATAGAAATTGTCCATGACTTATCCGGTTACCCATTATCGCTTATAAGCGTACGGTTGATTATACGTAACTATTTTACGAAAATTATCCGAAACGGGTTTAACCTTGTCATTTAAGTTTCAAAATCCAGAATGTATATAGTTTACCCATATTATACAAGTTAAGTACTTGTCGGGATTAAACTACATTCTATCAGATTCTCGTTTAATCAAGCGTTATACGTAATGATCAGTACACTATTCGGTTTATAAGACCGTTAGTATTTAATTGGCTACTTATGCCATAATCCATACTAGAGCTTTGCCGATAAATGCTATTTGCACTTGGTACTTTTATATATGGCTGAGTTATTTAAAAATAAAAGAAGAAGACTAGCTCAGGTAAATACTCTCGACTTATTTTCCCTATACGGGCTTGGGATATGGTAAATTATTACCGCTTGGTCCAAAATAGGGTCAATCGAATTGTAACACCCCAACCGATGGCGGAAACATCGGGATGAGACGAAAACGAGATTGCTCATTGCTCACAACATTATTATGTGACAATAATTAATTAAACCATATTTCATTTCATAAGAATTGTCAAATACATCAATGTAACAAAACAAAGAACAATCTAACATTTGCAAAGTCATAACAAAATTGATACGTCGACATTAAACCTAACGTCTAATTTGTGTGTATCTAGTCCTTGTTATATTGTTTTCATAGCGTCATCTCCTTCAACCTGTAACATGTTTTAAAATAAAGTCAATGCAAAAGCAAAGGCGAGTACACAAGTTTAAGCATAGCATACGTATACGAATAAAGTTTTAACAATCCTCATGGCAACTAAATCTATACAAGAGCAATATCAAGGCATGCAATGCTAATAATCAAACCCGTAACGCAATCACGATGTTTTAACATGACCTCACGAATAACACGATGGAGGTGGATGCGTGAATTCCTATAGCGCTAAGCATGTCAAACAAAGGCTAAAAAATAGTTAATGACTAAAGCACAGCACAACGTTTATCCCTAGACAAGCAATAAGTATACGATTCAAGTAGTCATGTGTATAGGATTGTTTGTGCGTTTCATAAAGTTTAAGTGTTTGTGATTTTTGTATATGGAAACATGTTACACCCAAAAAGTGATATAAACAAATGTGGGTCGAGTGTACTCACAAAATTGCTAAGTCTTCTTTGGAAATTCCACGACGAGTTGATGAGTGGGAGAAAGGGACACCAATGCCACCTTAAATGACAACGAACATGGATGAATAATCGAATTGGAGTTGAAGATACGTGTACGTTTAGCACGGAATTTGTGTAACGACTCTAAAGTTAAATTCGTCAAAGGTGTCGTAGAAGTGTTATCAAAATAATACAATAGATATATGTATTTTTTAGCGAAAAGCGTATTAGGTAATTATTTATATTTTGACGAAAAGTATATTAAATATATATTATTTTTTTTTTCTTTAAAGTATAATATATATGTCTTGTCGACAAGGGAATGATATACATATATGTATATTGCCTTTTAGATAAGTATAGGTATACGAGGGTTTAATAATTTATTTTGTCGAAGTATAATATATAGGTTTATTTGATGTCGTTTAAGAAATATGCTTCGCCGGAAAGTGCAATAAATATATATACGTATGATTTGACGAAAAACGGGCAGAGTTTCCTCTGTTTTTAGACGATCCCGACAACACAAGTTGTCGATATATGTGTCAAAACTCAACAATCAACGAAGCAATATATTTATACAAGTTATGTAACGAAAATATATATATTTATACAACTTACAAGGACACGTTTAGTGTACAAGTAAGTAATGTTTTACGATTAAAACGATAAATAATATAAACAATAATAATAAAGGTTTTGCGCCGTTTAAGATTTTTACCCAGTCTCGGGTCGACAATTGACCAGCAGTTGACCGGTTGACTTTCGTTGACCAAGTTGACCAGGTTTGACTTTCGTTGACCAAGTTGACCAGGTTTGACTTTCGTTGACCAAGTTGACCAGGTATGACCGAACACCAAACGAGACCCGAACCGAAGCCAAAACTTTCATTGACTCACTGCTGACCCGAACCTCCGCACCGAGACCCGAACACGCTGAACATGAGCCATGAACTTGACCGAACCGAGATTCGACCCGGAGCTGACCCGTGGATTGTTTGACTGTTTGACCAGACCCGAGCTTTGACCAGGTCTAACCGGGTTGACCCGAGCCTGCTGAATCGAGATGGAACCAAAATTGAACTCAACAAACCAACTAAAATCAAATGTGAAACTGAGATAATCAAAGCACGATCCGTACCTGAACCGAAACGTATCTGGACTGAACACGGACCGAAACAAATCTGACTTTGGGCCTGACCCGGTGTTGACCAGATTTGACCCGACAAGAACCCGAAACAAATCCCCAAGTTTGGACTTGAACTGAACCGAGGCTGATTCGACCCGAACCCGAGCCGAAGGTGAACCGGAACAACATAATTTCTAACCAATACCACCACTACCGCCGCCGTCCGTCGAGCCGGACAACCGCAGCTACACCGCTGCTGTTGTCGCCGCTGAGACACGGCGACTGCCGCCGCCGCTGGTCCGATGCATCGTCGCAGCCGCGACGCTCCTCCGCCGCCACGCCACCGCTCCGCCGCCACGCCACCGCACCGCCGTCGCTCTATCTTTCGTTTGAATCACCCACCACCACCGTCGCCCGCTGGAGGTGACGGCTGCTGCCGCCATCGATCGAAATCCCCCGGAACCGTCATAGTCGCGCCACCACCACCACCTACCTTCTCTCTATCTCGTCTCTCTCTCCTCACAGCTCTCTCTCTCTCTCTGTCTGTCTGTCTGTAAGTATATATGCGGGTGTGTGTGTGTCGGGTTTAAGAGATCGCAGGGGTGTGTGAGTGTGAGGGGTGTTACCGGAGAAGAAGGGCGCCGCCAGAGACGGCGTCGGTCGCCGAAAAACGCCGGGGAGGGGGGGTGGCGGCTGGTGCTGAGAGGATGCATTAGGGTTAGATGATGAAGATGAGGGTTCGGGGAGGTTTATGTAGGTAGGTTTAAGTGGTAAGGGTTTGATAGGTTGGGTTTAAAAGCCTGAGAGTGGCCCGAACGCGATTCTGAAGCCCATTTCTGTGCCCGAGCGTTATGAAATAGCGTAAAGTTTTATTTAAGTTTTAAACACGGGAATTAAATGTAAGACATCAAAAATATCGCGTTCGGTTGTCGTTTCGTTAAAAACACGTAAAAAAATGCGTTGTTTCCGTTTTTACACCGTTTTTCGATCCGATTGTAGTTGCGACTCAGGAAATAGAAAACGAGCGCGAATTTTTATAAAAATAATAAATATTTGAAATACGAGGCGTTACACGAATGCCCGCTTGTGGCTAGTAAACCCGCATATTTCGTTTTAATCAGTTTTGTTTGATAACTTAAACATCGGGGGTTAAATTACCGTGTCCTGGATATCCTCTGCTCAATACATAAGATATTGGCCATGACTTTAGCATGGGGTGTAGGCATACACCCTTTGATGCTCATATGCAACATGCCCAAGACGTCGGGGATGACTCCTTCGTGAGTACCTAAGTGGTGTGTATTTAATCATGTCTCGGTTTCTGTCCCGGGCCCTGTATGTATTGACAAACATGTGAATCTGATACAAGGTTGCAAGGTCAACTTTCCCAAGTTAATAAAAGATTTTGTGCCGTTTTACACTTATAACCATTTTAAAGTTTTCAAAATGAGTCAGCTAGGTGTATTTACCAGCGTAAACTGACGTATCGTCCAAAGGCTAAACTGCAGGTACAATACGAAATAGGCCGGAAGCTGCTCCGTAGAGAATAAGAGGATCTTGCAAATCCTTAGATCTGCCCTAAAGTCTGTTTTATATTCTTTCTTGTACATTTTAATGATCCACCTGTTGATCTTCTATTACGAGCCTGTATATTATTTTATTTCGAACATGTGGTTTGTAATAGTAATTTTACTCCAAGACTTCCGCTATGCCATGTTTAATTGACTATGATGATTATCAACTGACATCATGATACTGCCCACCCAGGCCCACCGGTGTATGGATTTCGGGTTGGAAATCCGGGGTGTGACAGGTTGGTATCAGAGTTAGGTTTGAGAGAATTAAACACTATCCTTC
>CAMTDV010000315.1:0-31243 GCA_947069175.1 Scalesia atractyloides
GATCTGTATGTGATCTTCTGGATCCTCGGTTCCGTCATATGTCTTTATATGAGATGGCATTTTGATCTTTATTTGGAAGTCGTAGTCGGCAATTTGCTGGGAAAAGCACGACAGGTTGCTGGGCTTGAAAGGTTTTGCAATGTCTTCTTCTGCCCTGGTAGCAAGACTCTGACTTGTCGTTCCTTGGTGAGTACTCAATACTTGGTTGATGAGCTAAGACCAAGGAAAATATGCCATCATTTGAGCCATCATCTGGGGCATGAGGTTAAAGCCTTGAAGGCTTTCTGGCTGTGCAGCACAAGGCATTCCCATGGAGGCATTTACAACAGCGCCCTCGTGCCAGAGGCAAAGTAGCCAATGCTTGTTCCCATGTGGAGGCTACCGGAGGGGGAACACTTGTTACTAGAGACTGCCATAGCTGCTCGAAGGTGGTCTCATGCCCAACCGGTGCACTAGTCATGACCGGTTGAGAGGTGAATATGGGGGAGGCTGTCGGGTTAGGCCTTCCATAAGAATAAGGGGTAGGGTTAAAAGATTGGTGTACTGTGCTTGGACCAGCTTCATGGCCAGAGGCCATAGGTTGTGAATTGCTGAAAGGTGGAGGTGGTGGTCCCAGCGATAAAGACGGTTCTGGCTCGTCATAATCCAACCTTATTCTAACCCCTTTTTCTCGTTCTTGACTTACGTGCTGGTTGAGGAGAGTCCTCAACCGCAAGAAATTTCTTGCCACTCATTCAGGGGTTAAGTCGACACGTTCTGGGGCATTTGAGGTGCCGATTTGTGGGGAAGGAACCCCAGAACGGGAAGGAGTTGGCGTTTGGAAGAACTCAGGGAAAGAGATTCCGGAAGAAGTATCTCCAGGGGTGGAGAGTGGGGTTGTCACAACCGGTGAGGTTGGACTAACGGTGGACATTAAAGTACATGGTACTTGATTAACTTCTCCCGGAGATTCGTTTCCTGACATGCTGATCTTGAAGAAAGATGGAGCTACACTACTGGTCTTTTTAGAAGAATAAGCGGCGTAGCCCCACGGTGGGCGCCAACTTGTTGCTACAACAAATACAAGACCAAGGATAGTGGATAGACTGGTTAGGCTAAAAGGCTTCAAGGGTTCAGATTAGCCTAACGCAGGCCGTGGGGTCCCCCCTACGTTTGTGAGACGTAGAGAGAGGTTCACTAGTTCTTTTGTTGTTGTTGTTCACTAAGGATCCAAGACCGAAGAGAATTCAGTCAAGGATGTTGATGCTTAGTGGAGCGGTGTTGTTTAGGATGTAAGAAAGAGACATGCTAGAAGCAAGTTTTCTAAGGGAGAGAAGAGAAGATCAAAGAGTATGGTCTAGTCTCCACTGATCTGGTGCGTTCTTTCATGGCTGCTTGTTGTGTCTTATATAGGAGAAGGATCTTCCCAAAAAGGAAACCTTTGACTGGTGAACCATTGCTGCAGTAGGGGACTTACCCTTTTAGGAGTGGAAGGCGTTTGATCTGCGGTTAATAGGATGCTCTTTGTGCACATGTTTCTTCTTTTCGGCTGAGAGACATGGACAAGTAACCAGTAAGTTGATGGACCACTGTTTACATGCTTTTTGCTGTTCACATACTGTTCACTCGAGTTGGCGGGATACGAACCCTTTAACCTTTCAAGCGTTTACGTGCAAAAACCATTTTATTGAGGTTTGAGCTACCCCCATCATCAATCACCATTATCATTCTTCCTACACCTGCAAAATAATCATGGTACTATGCATGAATGAATTATTAATGTGTGAATAAACTTAGATTAAAAAGGAGGAATGACGAAAATAAACATTTACCAAAATAACATCTTAAGCGTCTAAAGGAACACATGAAATCCATTACTTCAGAATGTGACCTTTGTCCCAAGCGTCTAAAAAATAAACTCTTAAATTATAGCGGACCCACCCCGAGATCCACGTGTTCAAAGAGTCTAGCTGGATTCTATATTTTTCAATGCGTCTGAATTTAAACTCTACAAACTGAATCAGATGTAGAGTCTGAAGTTAGACTCTATAATTCGAGTATTCATTTTGTCGAGGTAGCGGCTAGTCTTAAACTATACATCTAAACGTAGTTGCTTCAAATAAAAGCATAGACTCTTCATCTGGTTCAATTTGTAGAGTCTAAATTTTAGACGCATGAACAAATATAGAATCTATCTAAACTCTTTGAACACGTGGCTCTTTCTCATTGGAATTTAGGGTCGGCCCACAATGATTTAAGAGTCTATTTTTTAGACGCTTGGGACAAAGGTCACATTCTGAAGTGAATGGATTTTCATGTATTACTTAAATTTAGACGCTTAAGATGTTATTTTGGTAAAGTTTATTTTCATCATTTTCCCATTAAAAAGCACATGTGGCAAGAACGATATCCTTTCAATTAGGGTTATCATAAGTTTTTTTTTCAAAAATATCCGACAGACTCTCTTAACCCTCTAGTTCCACCCCGCCGAAAACATATTAGGCCGTTTGGTTCATGTAATGTTTTTGATGGAATTTGAATGTATTAAAGGAATTAGAATTTAAGGAATTGGAATTAATTCCAACAAAAATTTGAAACATGTTTGGTTGGGAAATTTAGAAAATGAATGAAATATCAAAAATGTTAAATTACAAAATTACTCCTTTAAAATAACCCTATTCATCTCCATTTATCGTTTAAGCTAGGGGTGTTAAAAAATATCCGTATCTGAAAATCCGATCCAAAATATCCGATATCCGAATCCGAAAAATCAGATATTTCGGATATCCGAAATTTTCGGATTCGGATTCGGATAGTGATTTTCAAAATTTTCGAATATTTCAGATATCCGAAATATTCGAGAAATTAATTTTTATTTTTTTCGGATACCTGAATATCCGAAGTATTTGAAAAATATCCGAAATATTATATTCGGATATCCGAAACTATCCGAAATATTCGGTTCCAAATATGAAAAACATAATAAAAAAATAAAAATTAAATAAAAAGTTGGATTTTCGGATATCCGATTCACTATCCAAATCCGTATCCGAAATTTCGGATATCCGAATTCGGATATCCGAAATTTCGGATACGGATTTGGAATGTATCCGAAAATTTCGGATATCCGGTTTTGAACACCCCTAGTTTAATTTCAGATATCCGAATTCGGATATCCGAAATTTCGGATACGGATTTGGAATGTATCCGAAAATTTCGGATATCCGGTTTTGAACACCCTAGTTTAAGCCATTGATTGAAGATAAACGATATGGAATTTCAAACTGTAAATTATATTCTAATCAATCTTCTAATCACAAGGAATTTCAAGATGAACGCAGATCCATGTTAGCATCTGGTCGCAAATCGACGCTAAATGAAATCGTCCTACACAAATGAAATGGACGTCACATAGTTTTTATTTTATATTTGTTTCACTTTGATATATTTTTAGTTTCTAATCGCCTAGCAGTGGAAGAAAGCAATAAATCTTTTATTTTGGTTATATATATGGCAATTAAAAGGAAAAACTCCATTTGAGTTCAAAAAACTCAAGAAACTTGATGAATGGATCACATGTTGCCATGTGTTACAACTTTTTCCGAATTTCCGACATGTAACAACTTTGTTAGGAGAGAAAAATTTGATATATTACACCTCTTTCGTCTGTTTACGTACATATAAAATCACATGTTACACTTTTTTTTTATTTTCAATAGCAAATTTTGCAGGTTTACGAGTGTAACATTTTCAAATTTCAATTTTACGCGTTTTCAATGTATAGTGAATGTAAAAACATGTTGCATTTTTTATAGAAAAAAATTAGTGTAACAAACAAACCTGTTACATGTCGGTGTGTTAGTCAGAAAAGTAAGAAAGCAAAAAGTTGTACTTTTGGTCAATCTGTTACATGGTCAGAAAAGTCGTTTTATGTAATATCCAATTTTAACCATAGTTTTTTTGTTGAATGGTAGAGATTGAGTTTTTAAAGTTTTCTTAACTCAATAGAGTTTTCTATATATCCTTTCCGTGTGTGTGTATATATACTTATATAGGGCAATTATAGGGGAAAACCCCTTTAAGTTTAAAAAACTCAAGAAACTTTATGGATGAAGCATATTTTGCTATGTATTACATCTTTTTCAAAATTCTAAGATATAACAATCTTTGTTACGAGAGAGAAAAGGTACATGTTACACCTTTTTCATTTGTTACATATATGTAACATCCAATGTTAGACTTTTTCTTTTTTTCAGCATCATATTATTGTAGGGTTTACGAAGTGTAACATTGTCGAGCTTAGTTTATACGAGTTTTCATTGTGTAATGTATCTAAAAAACATGTTATATGTTTTATAGAAAAAAATTGGTGTAATAGATAAAACCTGTTACACTTTTTGTGTTAAACAGAAAAATGAAAAAGCAAAAATTGTTACGTGTACTTTTTGTCAGTCTGTTACATTGTAAAAAAACTGTTTTATGTAACATCCAATCTCAACCATAGATTTTTTTTTATGAATGGAGGAGATTGTATTTTTAAAGTTTTCTTAACTCAATAGAGTTTTCTAGATATCCATTCCGTATTGGGAAACATTAAAAAGTGGGGAACTGAGGATTACTTTATTTAATATGTTAAATATATCTTAAAAATTAAACTTAACATGTTAAAAATTGTTTTTTTATAATTTTTTTGATGTTTTCCTTATAAATACATGTAGAAACATTTTTAATAAAAAAAGATTCAAAAACTAAAAATGTAAAAAGATGTTTAAAAAACACTTAAAAAGGGCTTTTTTACAAAAGTATTTTTCATTGGAATAGCTTCTACCAATTTTTATAAGAAAAAGCACTGAAAAAAATGATTTTTAACATTTTAAGTTGATTTTATAAAATCTATTTAACATGTTAAATGCGCTGTAACCTGGTTCCCAACTTTTTTAATGTTCTCCAATGAACCTCACGATATATATATATATATATATATATATATATATATATATATATATATATATATATATATATATATATATATATATGTGTGTGTGTGTGTGTGTGTGTGTGTTTACCAAACCTGTGTTCGCTACCATTTACGACTGAAGAGGTACTATATTGGTGACCACGAAACAAGGTTGTTGACTTCATGGATTTTGGCCACCCAAGTGACTTCCAAGCAAGAGAAACGCGACCCAAATTCGAACCTCCATGAAGACGATATTGGTGGCAATTGAGGAAACGTCGGGTTGCTTTATGGGCTGAGACTAACCACCTCATTGTTGCAATTTAGGTTGCCAAACTCTTTCTTCTTGCAAGGATATATGCTATGTTACTGCTATTGAATAGCCAAATCTTTCTTTTTATAAGGATAAATGCTCACATTTCTTTTTCTGTTAAGGGCAAATCTTTCTTTTTCAAAGTCATAAGGAATTATGCACATGATCCAATATCTATACTTAGGGGTAGGGGTGGTCATCACCATCACTCATTTACAACTTCCAATCAAGTTCCGTCATGTCATCAAGCATTATTCCATCACTCACAACCTTTTTAGTGGAAATGCTCATCACTCACCACCACACCCAACAATTTCCCTCAAAACCAAGAATTTCCCTCACCACCCAATACCCCATCACGCGTCAAAAATACCACGCGTTCTAGAATTGACACGTTGTACATTTGAGTGGTGGTGGTGTTTGGCGCGTTATATAATTCCATCACGGGGGATTTGTTTTCCACCCCGGGTCTCCTTACATTATAATGTATGAGAGAGGAGTATTTTAAGATACCCAAAATATAAGAACTTTTTCCCTCTTTATTTACAAAAACACCCTTAAAATGAGGATAAAATAGTCTTTTAAACACTAATTATATTTTAGTCCTTTATATTATTACACTTAAATCCCTTTATTTTAACAAAATTATAGATAATTAGTTAAATTTCCCCCCCCCCCCCACAACAAACTTATAATTCTTTTACGTATTCTTGTCATATCTTATAAACCATAATGTTTTAAAAAATATCCAAAGGTATTGTGATGACCTACTCATTTTGTCGATGTTTTGATAGTTTTCTTGGCCAGTATTGTCGTGCGGATTAAAATGTACAAGTTGATGATGCATTAGTGTACAGGTGATTAAAGCAATGTGTTTCATCACATTTCAGATGCTCAAGACGCTCTACGTTGTTGTATTATTATCAATTTAATAATCTTCCAACCCTTTTCACTCTAATTTTCATTTGATTAAGATTGTTCATCAATTTGTTCATGCGACTATTTGAAATTTTGAAACCTTGCACATACGGTTTTGATGTGAGCTTGGTCCGTATTCTGTATTTTTGTGTTTTTACTTGGATGGGTACACACACTTACATGGATTAGCAAGTAGTAATTTGACATCAAACAAGCTCTTGTAATTTATATCATATAGCAACATGAATGAATAAGAGACGAAAACTTATCTTATGAGAGACATGTCTCCTACAAGTTAAATAACTATAAACTAAATTAAATTAAACGCAACAAAAGTAGCTTTATATTTTCAACGAAGCTTCTCCAGACCTTTTGATAAACATATCGTAGAAACTTTTTATCCGTCTTAAATATCTAATTAAACAACTATATAAAAGCTATTCTATTCGTCTTAAATTCTAATTAAAAAAAACTTTATATATAAAATACCATATTCAACGTTTTATATATAAAATGGAATTTTAGTTTTCATAAAAAATTTTACAAAAATGTTTCTAGAAGCCTTTTAGTTTTCATAAAACCTTTTTTATAAAAACGTTTTTCAGAAGTTTGGTAAATAAGTTTTCCACCAACAAACTTTTAGGAAAAAAATATCCATAATCTAAACATAATACATCTTCAAAACACAACAAACTTCCTAACTAATAGGTTGCCAAATCTCATAAAAAATACAAACTTTTTAAAACTAATCCCTAATGCACTACTAAAGTTATCCTATAAATACATAATAAATAATGCACACAAGTTATCCTATAAGTACATAATAAATAATGCACACCTATGTCTATTGCCAAATAAAGTAAAAAATGGATCCAATTCCAAATTAATTGTTTGGAAAGACCATGTGAGATTGAAGCTTCTAAGGTCTGTTTGGTAAATCAAAGCAATGCATATACGTTTTTTTTTACTTTTATGCGAATGTTATTAACATATTTGATATTTCAGATTCAGTTGCACGATGAACATACCAATTTAAACAAGACATGTTAATTAAGAATTTGTTACAGATAACGCAGAGAGCAAAATAGAAGATGTGTCAGGTATCTGTCTTTCTATCCTATAATATATATAACGATAACATGATAAAAATATGTAACTAAAATACTTAACACTTTTTTAGGTTCCTTAAACTGCTCCAACTACACTACACTACTGATGTATCAGTTAAACAGGAGAATAAAGAAGAAACTCATCCTCCAAAGAATGTAATAATTAAACAGGAAGAGATATAAGAAATTCCAGAGGACGTTGATCTCGATGATGACAAATGGTGGCGTGACAATATATATGACATCCTTGAGATGTTTAAGCTCATCATGATGCAAAGTACTTGAAACTTGAGCTTTTAGTTATCAACTTTTATGTTTAAGACTTATATTTCCTTATTCGTGTTATACTTTATATAACTTTAATTTATGTTTAAGACTTATTTTTTCTTAGTGTGTTACTTTATTGTATCAACGGTTTCTTGAAGTACTTGATAATTTAAATTCTAAATTTAATAATTACTATACATATGTAACACTTATGACATATATCCACCACAATAATGCTACCGAAAGTATTATACGAATAAGACAACTATCAGAAACGAGCGTCGCGATGCAAAGGGTCACCCCCGCCGCATCGCGTGGGCACCCTACTAGTGTGTGTGTGTATATATATATACTAGGTTATAACCCCGTGTATTACAGGTTAAGTAAATAAAAAATCAAATAGTTAATAGCGAAGATTTTAACAATTATAAAACGATATCTTTAAGACACTTTTCTGATATCCAAACAAATTTTTGTATCATGGATGATTAAAACTTGTGATATTTGTCAAGTTTATAATATGAAAGCATTTGAACCATCAATTAGAAGACAAACTGTATCATCGACTTTTTCACGAGTTTTAACAGTCATGTGATCATACATTTAATACCCAAGTTTTATTTAAATATAGTGGTCTTAATTTATTAGTTCTAAAAAAATTGTTGAAATGTCCATATTAGGCATATAGCAATTAGCCAATTAGATAAACTTATAGCTACAAAATAATATTTAAATTAATTAGATAAGTATAAACTATCGGTAATTATTAAATTATAGGAATAATGGATTTTAATAATCCAAACTTTTAGTCATTGGCCGGAAATGGTCCCAACTTAAAAAATAACTGGTGGTGGTCCCAACTTTTCGTATATTGTAAACCAATGGACTTTTACTAAAAAAAAACCTTAATTTCTTTTTATCTCCTTATCTTTTTCGGCAACTTTTTCGTATAATGTAAACCGATGGACCTTTACTAAACCGAAAAGATAAAGAGACAAAAAAAAATTAAGGTTTTTTTAGTAAAAGTCCATTTGATTACAATATGTGAAAAGTTGGGACCACCACCAGTTATTTTTTAAGTTGGGACCGTTGTCGACCAACGACTAAAAGTTTGGATTATTAAAATCCATTATTCCTAAATTATATGACTTTAAAATGTAAATATCTGGACGTGAGTTGTATCTTAAAAGGATGGTTGTTTTTTGATAAATTTATTAGTATGATAAATGCAGTTATTCTTCTTCATGCATTTTAAATATATTAAATAAATAAATAATTTGTTAAGCATGAAAATCGTTCCCTCCACCCTCGTTATGAAAATTCTTGATATTTGTTTCAGTTATTAAGATATAATTTCTAACCTAGTAATTAATATAAATAAATATATATTAAATTTAATTATTTATATTAAATAATAATTATCTACAATTAAGGATGATCTAGAATAATGATAAGTGCCCATTCATTGGTTTAATTAAGATATAATTTCCAACCTAGTAATTAATATAATAAATAATAAGATATTTTATGAAACTTTATCTGTAATTTCTAAAATGTTTGAAACATATACTAAATTAATAATTTAAATAAAATAATAATTATCTATAATTAAAGATGGTCTAGAATAATAATGACAAGTGTCTATTAATTGGTTTCTTTTATTATATATATATAAAAGAATACAGACTTTCAGCAGGCATAATATAATATAAAAAAAGTTTATTTATTGTTTATTAGAATTTTATTCATTTATTTTATTCAAAAATACTTTTAATATTCTTTATTAAAAGTGGTTTTCTTTCGTTTGAATGGTTAATTGCCAAAATACCCAGCACATGTCTCTTATGTGACTAGGAATTAACTATAAGTTGGATGGACTTAGTATGGGGGATCAAGACCGCAATATAATAGAAACCTTGGTATGTAAATTGCAAGATATTTGGATTTTGTAAATTATAGCGATAAACACAAAACCACAATTTACTCTTATAGATATATAACATATAAGTGTTTTAAATTAAATTAGCATACCTTATCCTTTTTATGAGAATAAATTCGGAGTCCGGTGGCACCTAAAAAGAATTCCATAATTCATAAATTTGAGCTATTAAAAAAAAACTTATGGTATTAACCACTAGGATGATGACTCAGATGGGTTATACCCGCTAAGTGGAAGTTATAAAAAATGTGAAGCTTATGATGTTTCTCACAGAAATAGCAACTTACTTGCTGGGAATGCCCTCTTAGTTGATTAGTGAAAAAAAACTGTTAAAGCTCATCATCAACATTCAATCATTCCATCAAAGAAATTTAATTTTAAAATACACGTGGGTTACATATATAAGAAGATAGATTTTTATTTGTTCCCTGTAAGTCTGAGACAGGATCAGGTGCACTTGCCAAAACCCATTAATGTTTTCGTAATTTGTTAAAAGGGCTAGTTCATAGGAATGTTATAAAATACAAGGACGGCGAGATACTTACTAATATATATATATATAGGATTCGGTTCAAGGAGAAACCACTACCAGTTGCGAGAAGCATGAGAACTCCTCCGATCCAATAGAATTTTAACACGTCACATATAATTAACTTAATTTAAAAGGATATTTTAGTCTTTTTCTTTAAATATCACACTACCTCTGTCTTATCTCTAAAACACATCACATCATAATATCTCTCTCCTTTCATCTCTTATTTTTTATATTTAAAATTGAGAAAAGTATCTTAGGTTTTATATTTAAACACTAAAAGTATTACTTAATTTAGAAAATACAAAAATATCAAAAATAATATCTATTTCTTTTTGCTCTATTTCCTAATTATGAAATAATGTTCTTTATAAAATGCAAGCTATATTTGTCTTATATGTTAATTAGAAAATTCAAAATTATCGAAAATGATATCTATTTCTTTTTGCTCTATTTCCTCAAATTCTAACATAATGTTATTTATAAAATGCAAACTATATTTGTCTTATATGTTTATTGAGAAATTTTATTTCATTCGTTAACGTTTATGACTTTTCACTACAACTTTTTAAAAAAATATATTCGACAACGTGCGTAAAAAAAGTTTTGACAACGTGAGTAAAAAAAAGTTAAAACAACGTGCGGAAAAAAGTTTGACAACGTGCGTAAACATTTACACGAACTGAGCACCAATATGTAAAAAAATAAATAAAAAATATTTTGACAACGTGCGTAATTTTTACGCACCTTGATCGCCGACCCCAGCTCCTCTAAACGTCACGCATAAATCTAATTTTCAAATGTATATAAAATGGAAGGCGTAAGATAGTTTTTACGTACGTTTGAAAAATGTTTTTACGTAAGTTGTGGAATGTAAAATATATATTTTTGCACACGGTGTCGAATGAAAACAAAAATGTTTTTTTACGCCCCTGATCTCAGTCCGAACTCCTCTAAACGACACATGTAAATCTATTTTCAAACGTCTGTAAAAACGGCACGCATAAATGTTTAGTTTTTACATACTTTTGAAAACAAAATTCTCGTACGTTTTCGAATGTAAAAAAATTCACGCACGGTGTCGAATGTAAAAAAAATCGCGCACGGTGTTGAATGTAAAAAAAATCGCGCACGGTAACATGTTTTATTATTACACACCATAAAAAAGTGATTTTTACACTCTGATCGCCGGACCGAGCTCCTCTAAATATTTGTGTAATGTAAACGCTCTATTTTTTCCTTTGATTTTCGTAGGTGTTGGGCTTTTACGTTCAATTGAAGAGGATAACGAACAAAAAATGAAGATAAAGATCAAATATTAAAGACGTTTTCTCTTTTATACATGTTGTGTAATTTTTTTTATAATAAATAATGTGTTATAGTTAATCTTTTTTAATAGAAAACGTAATTAATGTTGACATGAAGAGTGATGTAATCTATGATGTTTGACAAGTTGACATAAATTGTACACAAGTCAAAATTTCCAAAATACCCTTCTTGAACTATTATTATTTTTTAATCAATAAATCATTACAAGACAAATCAAACTTAAACAATTCAATCTCAACCACTCATACATGAGAGATCTATGGTGGATAATGGTTCCTACGGTTCTCACAACTCAATGTGATTCTCATTTTACCCCATACCTATATATATATATATATATATGTGTGTGTGTGTGTGTGTTTGTGTGTGTGTGAGAGAGGTTGGGCTATAAATTCCATTTTTCCTACAAAGTGTACAAAGTCATAAAAAACACCAAAATTTCAACAATAAAACACACTTAAAACTCACAAATAACATAGTGAAAAACACTAAAACATGTGTGTAGATCAATGGCCAGGATTTGTTCAAGAGTGAACACTAGTGTATTGCCAACTGTGCGAACTGATCCTGGCCATACACATTTGTAGATCAATGGCCAGGATTTGATGACGAACTACACTAGTGTATTTTATGATTTGATGATGAAATCCTAGCCATACACGTGTGTAGATCAATGGCCAGGATTTGTTCACTCAGTTCGCAAATACACTAGTGTTCACTCTAGAACCCTACCCTATATATATATATATATATATATATATATATATATATATATATATATATATCCCATAAGATAAAAAGAGAAAGAGAGACGAAGGACAATATTAATTCGAGACTAACTGTTTCTAGAGGAAAATATTATTTTTTTGGGACATCGCAGGAAAGTTACGGAAAAACAGAACAAGGGACGTGCGACATCAGAAGATTATTTGGTTCGAGTTTCAATATCGCGGTTGAAGATTCGAGTTGGGTTCGCAATTTGTTAGTTGCGATTTTTATATCTTTATATTATTTGAATCTATCAACATGTTTTGCTACTCGGTTCAGATTTATTTATTCTTCTTAACTATAGTTCTTAGCTAAACTTTTTCACTATGTAGGGTAGATGAATACACGTTATGTTTGATATTATTTTTATCGGTTCATGGTTTTTAATTGTGGATTTTAATAATTAAAGTAGACATTTTGATTTTTATGATCTTTCGTATATGCATATTTAATCTTTTTCATTGAATAAATATTATCCTTCATGTTGCTAGTTTAATGTCTTTCAAATAATAGTTGCATGCTAGGTCATTTACTGTGTGTTCTTGACTATTAGATGTTTTGTTAGACGTAGTGAACAATAGGGATATAATTGTAATTTGAATAGGGTTAAGTATTCTACCAATCTCGATAGATGTGAGGTGAGAGATTGTCGATCTTTCTTTAGTGTTAGATTGCTAGGGTTGGAGGCTTTGTGAGAAGATCTACTTAGTTTCCCTTTCACTACTTGCTTCGGAATCAATAGTTACCTATGACTATCGTGCTGTGAGGTAGATTGTCTAGAGGGTACTTTATTATTAGAGTAGGAAAGCCCGTGAGGGAATCCACTAAATCAGTAGTTTAACAACTTTTAGGTTTCCATAGTTTTCTTCTCCGGAAGGGTCGAGGGTCCTTTACATCATCCTTTATGTTTAGTATCTCCAGCAATGTTTTAAAAACCGCTTCAAACCGGCCGGTTGTACCAGTTAAACGGTCCAATAGAACCGGTTAAACCGCCCGGTACACCCGGTTGAACCGCTCGATGCACCCGATTAAACTGTTTCTAAGCCAAATCTGGTACAGTATAGAAACATTGATCTCAAGATCCCAGTTTCCTCAATTAGTTCTATAACTGTGAAAGCACTGCACTATCAGGATCGGTGACAAACAACATCCATTGCACTTGAACAAGACATGAAACAACAAACATAAAAGATATGGTAGAAGAAGAAAATCTTTCATGTCATTCAATCAACACAGATTTTCAATACCTAATGAGTATATATCCTCTATAAGCTAGTATAGATCATAAAGATCAAAACCCTACCTTTCTCTCTTTACAAATTGTTCACTTGGAACTCTCTTGCGAAGGCTTGCTCTAATCTAACAACATATATATATAGACTAGAGCACAAACCCGGACAAAACACATTGTCCAGGACACAAAACAAGGTAATCCGGAACAAGCATATGTTCCGGAGAACTAACCTATGTATACAACATACTAAATCTTGAACCCATGAGTTCCGAATATATAATACACAAACCTGGAAACTATATTGATCAAGATGCTCCGATTTTAACATCATAAACTCGGAACTTACATAATATAAGTAATCTGGAATAGCTTTGAATTCTTGACTTGGCTTTGACTTCGTTTACCAGAACTGATAGAGCTAAAGTACCCGACAGGAACTTCACTTACAATAACCGATAGAACATGTCATTCATGTGTAGGATTCTGACCTAGGTAGTGTGTTTCCATCATCTGATCAAATCTCCAGTCTTAGTTCGTGTCTAATCAATCTAGTTAGTTAACATAGTTAATTCCATTAGTTTATTAAAAAACCCCTGATGTGCAAAAGGTGGTGTATAAAAACTAACCAGTTTTAACCTAAAGAAGACACTCTAAGTTTTAAATTTATAAACTAAGACAATCTAAAACCTAAACCACACAACCGGCAAGTGTACCCATCAATGCAGTATAGCCTAAGCAAGTCCGAGTATCGAACCCACAAGACTCTCTAACTACGTTAACTAGACTCGAGTAACTTATCTAAGACTGACTCGTCTTAATTTGTTTTTATGTTTTTTTTTTGTTTTTTTTTTGGGGGGGGGGGGGGGGGTTTCTAAATATCCTAGAATTGCAATTAATTAAAAACTGATTAACTAAGCTAAAGGGGGCACGAACTAAGACTGAGGACGAATTCAGATGATAGGAAACACTAGAATCCAACACATGCTTGAGACATTCTATCGTGGAACTAATGTGGAACCGGGATCTTAAAAGATACTAAACCTATAGGATAACCGAACAGGACCCTCGACCCTTCTCGAGAAGACACCTATGGCAACCTAGTAAACTGTTGAGCTATCGATTTGGAGGATTCCCTCTTGGGCTTTCCTACTGTAATAATAAAGTACCCTCTAGAAAATCTGTCTCTCAGCGTGAAAGTCACAGGTAACTATGGTTTTATTATTAGACTCGATAAACAAATAGTGAAAGGGCAACTAATGTGATCTTCTCTCAAAGTATCTAACTCTAGCAATCTAACACTAAAGACAGACCTACAACCTCTCACATCTCAGCTATCAAGATTGGTAGAATACTTAACCCTACTCAAAACCTCAATCATAGTTTCTACGATAAATTGGCCTATTAACCGCAAACTAATCGCTAACACACAATCCACGACCTAACTGGCATTCATACATGAAAGACATCCACAAAAACGCAAGTGAAACATGTGATAAGGTTCAAACAACATTAAACACGCATGAACATCTAAACATTAAAGCCAAAGTCTTTTACTTTAATATTAAACCCACATAATAAATCCAAAAACCGAATAAAATAAATGTCAAAACATAGTAATCATCATAACCTAGGCAGTGGATCAGGAGTTTAGCCAAGAATCATAATCAAGAACAAGAAACAAAGTTGAACCGAGTAGCAAAAAATGTTCATAGGTTTCAAATAATATAAAGATATAAAAATCAAAACTGACACGGTTGCGAACCCGAACTTGAATCTTCAGTCTCGGTCTTGAATATTGAACCAATAATCTTCCACCTTCAAAATTGCCTTTTTTATATTTTTTCCCCTGTACCGTATGTCGTCTCCTCCAAAAATATGATATATCCTCCTTCTGTGTGCGTCTGATGTGTTCCGTATCAAACATGATGTATTTCCTTTGATGACGTGGGTAGCTCAAGCTTAATAAAATGACTAGAATCCAATACAGCTTAAAGGGAAAGGTAAAAGGGTTCCACAATAGCCAACTGTCATAAACAGTAAAAAGGACAAGTCAGAGTCTTGTCACATCACCTTTTGCGTGTGAACCCTCCTGCCCAGCCGCAACTAGAGCTTGTCGGGGAGCACACCCTTTTACCCGTAGGTCCGAAGCCTTCAACCCCCAAATGGGCAAGTCCCCCACTGTAGCCAAGGATCACTGGTCAAAGGCTTCTTCTTATGGAGAATCCTTTCCCTATAAATCTCAGCCCCTTGTCTTCAGCTAACACATCCCAGATCAGCTCAGGTCACTCTTGATCTATGATCTTACTTCTCCTCTCTAGAATTTGCATCTTGCTTGTTCTATTCTTGGCTCACTACAACATTATCTCACTATGCATAGACATTCTGGGTTGAACATTCTTCAATCCAGAATTCAAAGTGAATAATAACAAAGTGATCCACCTCCACGTGCTACAAACATGGGGGGACCCCACGACATGCGTTAGGCTAATCGAAACCTTGAACCCTTTAACCCTGGAGACGTCGCTAAAGTCCTTGTTCTTGTATTTGTTGTAACAACAAGTTGGCGCCCACCGTGGGGCTACGCCGCTTACTTTATCTTAAAGACCAGTTGTGTAGCTCTATTTTCTCTTTACATTATGTCTGAAAGCGAGTCTCTTGGCAAGGTAAATCGGGTGCCTAACAACATCGACGTAACACCAAACTCTGGCTGGATCTCACCGGTTAGATCTACACCTCTCTCTACTCCCAGAAGTACTCCAACGGGGACTATGTTCCCGGAATTCACTTTTTTCAAACATCAACCCCGTCTCGATCAGGGGTTGCATCTCCTCAAACCGGTGATATGCGTTACCGGAACATATAGATCTAACATCCGAGGGAGTAGCTTGAAATTTCTTACAACTGAGATCTCTTCTCAATCAACATGTGAGCCGAGAAAGAGAAAAAGGGGTGAGAATAAGACTAGACTTTGAGGAATCCGAACCCTTATTGTCACTCGATCCTCCCCCTCTTCCTTTTCGTAGCTCATGTCCAAACACATAATACTTTGAAGCTGGTCCAAGCCCTTGTACTTTTGGGAGGCCAAGTCCAAATACTTTTCCTTATCTACCTCTCAACCCGTTGTAACCGGTGAACCTATTGGGCATGAAACCACTCTTGATCAATTATGTCAGTCACCAGCTTCAAGCATTCCACATTATGCTGCCACTTCATGGGAACAAGCCATGGCCACCTTGCCTTTGGCTCGAGGTGCGGTATTGAGCACATCCATGGGAATGCCTTATACAGTACCACCAGAAAGCCTTCAAGGCTTTAACCTCGTGCCCCAACTGATGACACAGATGATGGCACAATTTCCTTGGCAACACTTCATCATCCAGGAAGCCTTCAAGGCCTTATACAGTACTCACCAGGTTACCTCAAACGGTAACCCAACTTCAAGGGTAGAGGAAGACCTCACAAAACCCTACAAGCCCAGCAACTTGCCTTGCTTTTCCCAACAAATTGCTGATTACGAGTTTTAAACCCGGATAAAGATGCCATCGCACATCAGAACTTATGGTGAGTTTCATGAATGCCATAACCTCCAAATCTTCACCGGGGCTGCAAGAATTGAAAAATGATCTTACCCCAAATGTTGTCTAATGTTCATGCAAACCCTTGAAGGTTCTGTACGTATATAGTTCGACAACCTTCCTGAACGAAGCATTCAGACCTTTAACGATCTCAGCAAAGGTTTCTTGGCCAATTTCTCACAACAAATGAGGTAGGTCAAGGATGCCACGTTAATCTTCCAGATAAAACAACACGATGATGAAAGTCTCAGAGACTTCATCGAAAGGTACAAAAAGGGAGGGTTAACCTACATGGGTGCTGATGAACTGATGAGGGTTGCAGGGTTCAAGAATGCTCATAAATTCCAAATATCTCACAAGAGATTTCAACAAATGCCTGCCCAAAACCCTTAAAAAAGCACTCAAGAGGGTTGAAGCCCACATTCGAGGAGGAGAAGTTGTAGACATCAAAGAACATCCTAACTGGCGACACGATAGTCCCAATAGAAAAAAAGGAAACTATGGATCTTGCGACAAACGGTTCGAAGGTTCGGATTCCATAACGCCTGAAGGCTGGAACCCTCTAAGCCGAGAAAAAACCATAAAACTTTATAGCCTTAACCAAAACTCCACAAGCGATCCTAGTAACCAAAGAGGTAAAACACAGCTTCTGCCTTCCTCGACCATTACCAAAAAGCAACAACAACGAAAACTCAACATTATGAGTTTCATGAAGAGAATGGTCACCATACCAATGATCGCTTCCAACTCAAAAGGAGGATCGAAGACGCCGTCAGGTCCAGGGAACTGGCTCACTTAATTAAAGGGGTCAAGGACAAGATGGTTGACGGAAAAAGAAGGAAGTAAATATGATAGACTTCGAAAACAAAGCTTCTCACAAATGTCATCGCTTGAAGGCATGGGAACGCCAATGTGTCTGTTTCCCTCCACCAGAAGGAGGGTTGCTCTTAAATCCTTTGGTAATGGAAGCCAAGATAGGAACCATCAAGATAAAAAAGGCTTACATTCACACCATCGCAGCCACCGAAATCATGCTTGAGAAACGCTTTAACCGTCTCAGCAACGATGAACATTCAAGGCTTCAACAGTCTGAATCCTACATAAAAGGTATCGCTAACATACCCATCAAGCATTTAGGCCAACTAACCCTTGATGTCTGTTTTAGTGAAGGCGAGATGGAAAAAACCAAACCACTCACATTCGTGGTTATCAACATTCCTTCCAACTATGATGTTATCATAGGAAGGCCAAGACAAAGTGCATTCGGGATGGCAGTCTCGGTTGGCCAAGGCACTGAAGTTTCCCACTGAAAAAGGGATAGCAACCCTTCAACTTACCCAGGAGGCTTTAATGGTTGAAGGGGAAAGCTCAACTAAGAATGAAGACAATGAACAAGGGTTGGTCATAAACCCAAAAATCCCCATCAAAGGATAAGGGTAAACACCAGTCCCTCCAAATAAACTCTCACATACCTTAAGAAGTTACTCTTGCACTATGTTGATGTCTTTGCCTGGTGCCCGGAAGACATTACCGGCATCCATCGAAGCATTGCTGAACACGAATTAAAAATCCCACCTGATGTCAAGCCCTTTGTCCAAAATAAACGAAGTCGAGCTTCTAAAAGAAACCTGTAGCGTACCAAGAGGTAGAAAAAAGCTTGTCTTAGCCGGAATCCTCCGAGAAGCTAAGTACCAATCATGGGTAGCCAACCCGGTTATGGTTCGAAAACCCGACAAGTCTTGAGGAATTTGTATCAATTTCAAAGACTTGAACAAAGCACACCCAAATGATTGCTACCCATTACCAGGAATAGACCTTAAGGTTGACTCGCCCACAAGCTTCCCATTCAAGTGTTTCCTGGATACCTACAAGGGTTGCCATCAGATTCACATGAAAAAAAACCGCATTTCACAATGATAAAGGTATCTTTTGCTATAAAAAATTGTCCTTTTAAGAAATGCAGGTGCCACTTATCAACGCCTGGTTGACAAGGCGTTTGCTGGTCAAATTGACAAAAATATGGAAGCTTATGTTGATAATTTGGTCATCAAGAGCAAAACGGAATATCAAATGCTCGACGACATACAAGAAACTTCCCAAAACTTGAAAAAGATCAACATGAAGCTCAATCCAGTCAAGTGTTCGTTTGGTCTTAAGGAAGGCAAGTTTCTAGGGCACATTGCGGGGATACAAAGCATAAAATCTAACCCAACAAAGTCAAAGCCGCCCTAGAAACCAAGTCCTCACAAAGCAAAAAAGAAGTAGAAAGCCATAATGGAAAGCTTGTAGCTTTGAAGCGTTTTACCTCGAAGTTACCAGAAAAGTCCCTACATATCTTCAAAACACTCAAGGGATGCGCTAACAAAAAAGACTTAGGATGGACTGAAGAAGCAGAGAAAGCCTTCAAACGAATGAAGCAACACCTGGCTTCACTCCCGACCATTGCGGCTTCGGAAACAGGAGAAATAATCTATGTCTACCTCTCGATTTCTAAAGAAGCCATAAGTGTGGTTTTAACCATTGAACAAAACAAAGTTCAGGAACCCGTTTACTTCTTCAATAAAACACTAAAATTAGCAGAGATCAAGTATCCTTCTTTGGAAAAGCTTGCTCTAGCTATGGTCAAAACAGCCAGAAGGCTTCGAGGGTACTTTCAAGCACAACCAATACAAGTGGTCACTGACCAATCCATTAAAAGTGTGTTGAAAAACCTGAAACTTAAAGACGATTAGCCAAATAGGCAGTGGAACTAGGTGAACAATATACCACTTGTGTTCCAAGGAAGCCCGTAAAAGCCCAAATCCTGGTTGATTTCATTGTGGAAATTCCAAAAGAAACAATAACGGAAGTTAACACCACAACCACTGAACCCTCTGACCCTGATACTTGGAAGCCTTTTACTAATGGAGCTTCCAGCCTTCAAGGGTCAGGGGTTGGGCTAGTTTTAATCAACCCCAAAAGATTATAATTTACATATGATCTCCAGCTTGAATTCCAGACAATCAATTATGAAACCAAGTATGAGGCATTCATTGTTGGATTCAAGCTAGCCAAAAGGATGGATGTTCAAAGGCTTCAAGTCTTCACATACTCCTTGCTTGTCTCAAACCAGGTAAACGATAGCTACCGGGAAAAATTAAAAGAGTTGATTAACACATTCCAAAGCAGGTACCGCCAAACAAGTCCCAAGATTTCAAAACAAGAGATTTGATGCACTAAACAAACTTGCATCTCTCACATTTTCCCACCTCACCAAAAAAGTATTGGTTGAAGTGTTAAAATCACCATCCATTCAGATACTTGAGGTTCAAGATGTGATCACCGAAGAAGGACCAAGTTGGATGACTCCTATTGTCAAATCCCTAAAAAATAGTGAATTACCTAATGACCAGACAGAGGCTGAATGGGTTCGCATCAAGCCAAGGCAGTATGTGTTGTGAGGAGAAATCCTTTACAAAAAAGGTTACCTTGCACCACTACCCCAATGTGTTGGCCCAGAACAAAGCCAATATCTGATCAAGGAAGTCCACGAGGGAATATGCAAGGCTCATTATGGTCCATGATCTGTGGTTTCAAAATTGATGAACCTTAGATACTTTTGGCCCTCCTTTCACCAAGATACCACTAAACAATTACGAAAATGTAAGGACTGTCAGCTACATGCACCAATACCTAAAAGTCCTAAACACAATCTTATTCCCATTACCTCAGCTTGGCCATTCCACAAATAGGGAATGGATATTGTCGACCCATTCCCGCCTGCCAAGGGAGGAGTAAAATTCTTATCGGTAACCATGGAATACTTCACGAAGTGGCTAGAAGTCAAGTCACTAGGAAGAATCTCGGGAAAACAAATCATATCGTGTGGGAAAGTATCATATGTCGCTTTGGGCTTCTAGGGGTGCTGGTCACAGATAATGGCAAACAGTTTGCCGAGCCTTTTAGCTCATGGTGCGAAGAGTTCAGAATTACACAAGTGTTTAGCTCGATAGCCTATCCCCAATCAAACGGTCAAGTTGAAATAACAAACCACAGCATTGTGGAGGGGATAAAAGCAAGATTGAGAAGACACAGTAATCAGTGGCTTGAAGAACTTCCTAACATCTTGTGGGCAATTCGAACAACCAAGAAAACAAGTCACCCTATAGCCTAGTGTTTGGGTCGGAAGCTACCATCCTGGTAGAAATAGGAGTTACTACACAAGAACACTCAACATCGACCTTGAAGCCAACCAGGCTTAAACCATGTTGAACTTAGAACTCCTGGAAGAAGCTCGTGACCGAGCCGCTATAAGGGAAGCAAAATATAAGCAGAAGATGGAAGCTTATTACAACACCCGGGTGAAGCATGAATGCTTTAAGCCTGGAGACCTGGTTCTCAGTAACAATGAAGCAAAAAAAAAGATTCAAGGCTCTCGAAACATACACCACTCTCAAAACACACAAAGTAGGATCATACAAGTTAGCTGATGTAGAAGGCAAAAAGCTTCCTCGTCACTAGAACGGCAAAAACCTAAAAAGGTTCCACGTCTAAACAAAAAGTCTTAGAAAGAATTTCAAGAAATGTTTTACCCTCTCTTGTAATCAAAATACTATCAAATGAATGAATGACGAAGTTTTTTTTTGTCAAAATTTGTCTTTCTATCCTATAATCAGGTTGAGAACCTAGCAAAAAACTCCATAGCAAGGGCCATGTAAGGGGATAGGCTCCCAGGCCACATCGCTCAATAGGTTCAAGGGTTTAATGGACCTATATACGGGGTGGGTTCCTAAATCAATCAAACTCCATGAGACTTAAATAAAATTTTTAACTTGTCTCATAGACGGGTCCGAACAGCCCACACCAATCGTTCCTTAAACCTCATAAAAAGGTTTACGAAACAAAAAGACACTGAATGATGTCACAAAAGGGATAGACAACATGTATCTTTTATCCAAAATACCTTAAAGCTAAGTGACTGCAGCACTGAACCTTCCAAGGTATAATGGACAAAGAGCACATAACAAAACAACAAGACAATTGCAAACATTATCAACACAAGGCAAAAGCAGAGCATAACGTTAGAAACATCAAGTTTCAAACATACGACCTTAAGGCCCATAAACCTAAGATATTGTTTAAAAGCCTTCAAGGCTAACAACCACGAAAGGAAACCTTAATGGTTCCCCTAAAACCTACTTGTTCAACATACATCATAATATTGTTTAGAATGCTAAGAAAGCTACGAATAAAGTTCAAAGAGTCTTAATTTACAGCATCAGAAGTAGTAGGCTTCGCTGCCCCCGCTTGATCACCTTAGGACTTTTTGGCTTTCTTCTTCATCCTACCTTCACCAGCCGTCTCAAAGGCTTCAAGGCTTACATCCTTCAAGTCTTCGCCCCCATCAGAAAAAGTATCCTCACTATCGCCAGACAAAGAATGTTTCTTTGAAAGAGACTCCAATACTTTGTCACAAACGGCCTCATTAAGGCCAACGGGTTTCAGCTCCTATAAGACAGAGAGAGGCCTACCTGAGCATTTTGAAACTACACCCACATAAGGGTAGGTCATATGCTCCATGTTAAGAACAACTTCTGTATACACGTTAAAAGCTTTGAGTTGATGACTTCTCCAAAGGCTTCCCAGATTCACAAGCCTTATAACCAGCAACCAAGCCTTGATACCGTCCATGGGCTAAAAGCTTAGTATACACGTCACCCAAGGCCTTTTAAATTCAGAGAAGTGAAGAAGGTAGGTAACTACCCACTAAAATCCATGCTCGATGAGCCATTTGTAATCACTAGTTGCATGGGCCAGCGAAGCTTCCAACTTATCCTTCTCCTCTAAGAAGGCCTTTTTCTAAACTTCGAAGACAGCCCTATCAACTCGCACCTGAAACCTGTCAGCCTCCAAGCATTTTTCCAGTTCCACCATCTCAATCTTATGCTAAGAAGAAAGCTCATCAATCTTTACCAACAACTTCTTCTCATTCTCAGCAAAACCCTCTGCTTCCTTTTCTAAGGCAATCATGAAGTTTTCATTTCGTTGCTCCTCTTGGTGAAGACCATATATTCTTGCATTCTTTTACGAAACCAGGACACACCTTCGGGAAGCAAGGTAAAGAGGTTGCAAGCAGCCAACATCATCTACAAGATCATCAAGTCATCTTCCATAGATGAGCAGATACCTCGTACAACATAAGGAGCAAAGTGGCTCAAGACGTCCTTACATAAAGACGATTACTTGAAACTATCAGTAACCTTCCAATCCGAAACATAAACCTCTATTGAGGTCACATTGGAAGAACTTTCAATACCCTTCCCTGAATTCTTTAAGCTCGCAACCTTCTTAACCATTGTTTTGTTTCTCTTGCCAATAACCAAGGGTGACTCCTTGTCTTCCTTGGATTTTCCTTCAACCCCAACATCAAGAACATCTGAAACCTCTATATCATCACTCAACTCGACCGGCTCAGAGGCTGACGGTTGGTTAACAGACTTTATCAACCGACAATTCGAACGGCGAGTAGAAACTTTAGAAGTAGCAACTTTGGTAAAACCCTTGACATTGGGGACATTCACATAGTCTGAACCCTCGAACCTATGTTTAGACCCCCTGACAACAGCATCTTCGCCAGGTGTACCCTTAGCATCGCCAAACACAACATCAAAAGTATCATCGCTTTTGATAAAATCTAAGGCAAACATGACTGCAACAAACAAAGTAAAACATAAACAAAAATGCAAAAACACAATGCACAAAGCATATAAAAATATCATACCCGATCATCTCTCATGGGCACAGGGTCATGATCGGCTTGTCCCACAACTTGCTAATTCCCACCAACACTAAGCGATGTTTGGGAAAGGGACGAAGCCTCGAAGGACATTCCCTAATAGTTTTCAACAACCAACTATCTACCTCAGACTCAGAAGGTTCAAGTTCATTTAAAACAACATCCGGATGCCCCCAAACCATTTTAAACGAAACAATTGACTCCAAAAAATTGATCCTTCCAAAAATCGAGAGTTGTAACCATGGAGGGAATCAAACACACGTCAATCATTGATGTTTCAAAAATAAACCAATCAACGTTTTTGGCCAATTGGAAAAATCAACAAAACATCAACAATGATGGGTCATAGACCAACGCACGACATAAAACTTCAAAGTGCAAAACCCTAGAAACCCCTTGAGGGTGCAATTGCCGAAAAGACATGATAATATTCCAAAACGTTGAGAAAAAAGATTAAAAAAAGTAACAAAGGTTAGAAAACTCAAAATGGCGATAATACAAAGCAATGAAACTCGGTGGACATTGATCAATAGATTTATCACAACCCGGAACAACCGGATCGACAGATGAATCAATACCCCAATGTTCATAAAAGGCATTGACTTCCTCTTGTGTTAATCAAGAGTAACTCACTCCCATATCCTTCTTTGCACCAATTGCTCCTAAGGATGATCAAGGAACATCGAAAAAATATTAAACAACAACCCTTCAAGCCTCGAAGCCTTTAAGCTACAAAAATATTGCATAAAAGTCAGAAGCATTCGAGCTTACACCTCAAATACCTCTGACTTGGGGGGCTGATGACGTGGGTAGCTCAAGCTTAATAAAATGACTAGAATGCAATACAACTTAAAGGGTTGAAAGGTAAAAGGGTTCCACAATAGCCAATTGTCATGAACAGTAAAAAGGACAAGTCAGAGTCTTGTCACATCACCATTTGCGTGTGAACCCTCATGCCCAGCCGCAACCAGAGCTTGTCGGAGAGCACACCCTTTTACCCGCAGGTCCGAAGCCTTCAACCCCCAAATGGGCAAGTCCCCCACTGTAGCCAAGGATCACTGGTCAAAGGCTTCTTCTTATGGAGAATCCTTTCCCTATAAATCTCAGCCCCTTGTCTTCAACTAACACACAGCTCAGGTCACTCTTGATCTATAATCTTACTTCTCCTCTCTAGAACTTGCATCTTGCTTGTTCTATTCTTGACTCACTACAACATTATCTTACTATGCATAGACATTCTGGGTTGAACATTCTTCAATCCAGAATTCAAAGTGAATAATAACAAAGTGATCCACCTCCACGTGCTACAAACGTGGGGGGACCCCACGACCTGCAGTCTTTGGTCTTGTATTTGTTGTAACAACATCCTTTTTCCCGGCTGCCCTTATGGATCGTATCTTCTCTTTTTCAATATTCTGTAGATATCTCTATTATATAATAAAAGGGAATGCCACTTGAGCTATAGCTAGTGCTTAAGAGAAATTATCTCTTATGGGGAAACAAAAGTTTAATCCTAAAGAGGTGTAAGTATTAAGAGGAATAAAATTAGCCGTTCAAAAAAAATATAATAAAAGAGAATATAGTGTAAGAAATCGAGTGAAACCCAAATAGCCCAAACTCATCAAATAAATGGCGTTGGCAACATGGTGAGTATGGATCTTCATGAAGAGCCTTTTTGTAAATCACGCATCTGCTGGATATCATTTTTCTGTTGTTATAATTGTTGAAGACCTCAAAAAAATATCAAGGGCTTCTTAACGTACCCCACTCTTAAAGTTTTTTTCTAATCATACCCCTCTTTTTAAGTTTTCACATAATTCAACTTTAACTATTTATTTTCTTTGTTTTTATAATTTTATTCATGTAGTCTTTTGAATTTATAATCTTATTTAAGAATATTAAAATTATCTCTTAGAACTTATTTAAGAATATTAAAATTGTCTCTTAGAATCTCTTAAAAAGTTTGATTATTACTATTTTGTTTTAAATACGATTTAAGTTTGGATTAATTTCTTCTTATTCTTCGTATGTGTATTACACTAGTACCAGCCATTGAATAAAAAAATTATATGCATAACGTTAAAAGTTTTTTTTACAAACAGGGCTGTCAACGAGGCTTTGCTTAGTGAAGAACTAGGTTAGAACCCCGTGTATAAATAGTTTAAAGAAATATAATATCGTTAATTTGTTGTTTGTAATTATTATGAGAATGATAAAAAAATAAATAAGTAGATTACTATGTTGTTACTAATATTTAAGTGGGTAATACATAACATTCTTTGGAAACCCGTATATTACAAAGGTTAACATCAAAAAAAGAAAAATATGAATTATAGTTTTAAATGAATTATTATACACATATTACAAACCCATGTATTACACAAGTTAATTATTTGGAATCGTGAATTAGTTAATTATTAAAAAGGGTAAATTTCTTTAATTAAATATATTAAAAACCTAACTATTTTAGTTGTAATATATGACGAATCCATTGCACTGTATTACAATTAACAATATATTTCAATTAAATATTTCCATTGCTCATTGTGTTATATTGATACGTTAATAATTGTGGGTAAATATATTATAACTATGTAAATTAACTTCCGAGTACTACACAAAGTTGTGTAATGATTTGTAACTAATTAAACCTTTTTAATTAATTAATTATTTGGAATAATTTATTAATTAATTTTATTATTATTGATAAAGATAAATGATATTTATGTATTAATTAATTGTTAGAAAAGAAAAAAAATAGAACTGAAATCCTTTATTAGAATTTAAAAGATTAGATTTTGATTTATATATACAGATAGATATAAATATAGATAAACCTAATATAAATAGATATTAATGTTTTATTTAGATAATGACACAATAATTAAATTTAATTAATAATAATTATCCATTATTAAGTATTAGATAAATGCTTTAATTAAAAATTAAGTATAAGATAAGGCGGGAAAACTAAAAAATAAATAGCTCAAATGAATGACATGTGTCCCTTCATTGATTTACTTTATTATATGTATAGATTATTATTAATATCGTCATATTTTTTTGGGATTATGATTTATGCAAGATCGATATTTCCACTATTTTTGGGATTATGAGTTACAACCATTTTGTTGTTTAATTTTTTTGATCAACACTGGCTTTGTATATTTTGAATCTTACTGTTTGGATTCAATCTTTTATTATTTAATAATAATATAACTCTATAAGACATAATTTGATTAAAACAGGGGTTTTTTGTTATCAAAATTTGTGGGTTTTTATTACTTAATATTATAATACAAAATTTCCATATTATAAATAAGCAACAACTTGTTGCTTAATTGTGTTGTATCATTTGCATTGCGAGGTTTTCAAAATAAAACTACATTTTCAATTCTAATCCAAAGAATTATTTTTTTTTGCATTTCAAACATCGAAATTTTTTAACTTTTAACCTAAAGTTTTTCGTTTTTTTGCAATTTAACCATAACACCTTTTATTTCAACTTTAGTCCCCATGTTTTTCATTTTTCACAAGTTTTTACGTTTGGTTCTAAATTTTGCAAGTTTAAACACAACAACGTGCGCGTGGAGTTTAACGTTTTTTCGCCGTTTGATAGATTCGTTGCAAAGCGTTGGTCCTAGATCGACTTATTATTTGATTCTACGTTTTACGTTTCTAATTTAATCGCACTAACACGCCGCAATGGGCGTGCGTGGTTCAACGATGTTACATTTGCTTTTCATCCGGTGTTATTTTGTCCTTTTTATTTATTTTCGTTTTATGAGTTTTTTCGATGTTGGCGGTCGCTGGCAATGATGTGACATTGATGCTACTTGGCACGGTTTTATGAACGTTTTTAATCTATTAAGTTTTTTTACTAATAATATTTTCGAGTTTACCTCTATATATCTTTAATTACAAAACTAAATTTTAGGTGGATATTCTTATGTACATGTCGGTATAAATTCCATTTGCTCTACGTTTCGACTAAACTTTTTCTGAAAACGAGTCAGGTCAGATATAATAAGTTTTCGTTAAAAAACCATTTTTAAGTGCATGTTTGAGGTGCGTTTTGGTATAAATTCGAGTTGGTCTACGTACGTAAACGTAAACTTTTTTGGAAAACGAGTCAGATCAAATATAATACGTTTTCGTCTTTTTATGCATGTTTCGTAAATTTTGTTTCGAATCGAGAGGAGTCAAATTGTGCTTTTCCCACTTTTTTTCAAAAGCTGCAATTAATCGCTTTTGATTAAATGTGTCAATTTTTCCTTTATACCCGTAGATGCTTAATATTTATGAGTTTGGTCATATATAATACGTTATAGCTATACGATATAAACTCGATTTACCTTACATTTTGATCCAATCACATTGAGTTCAGTTAGAAACTTCGAAACGTACGTTTTCATATGTTTAACGCATCGAATAACATTTGGACTAATATATTCGATATTTACGATGTACCCGCAACGCGCGCAGGTCTTACTTCTAGTTTGATTAAATTAGTGGGTTTTTAATCAAACTTACTAATTGGATTCGGATGTTACTATTTGATTAAAACTATGATAAACCCCCGCCGCCTTGCAGGCGGGGATCGTTAGAAACATTTCCTAAAGCACGTCTATTTAACCTTGAAAGTCAGACTGTTTCTTACGTATATGTGAAGGACTACTCTACAAATTCACCAAGGATTCTGTTCACACTATTATGGTCGCTAACTTTCGACGGAACGAACATGGGCGAAGCTTTTAAGGGGCAACCGACCCCCCCCAATGAAAGGAACAGATGATACAAAGCCAAATAACACTATCCGAGCTTTGGTTAAACTATCAGATGTAACAACCTCTGATGTACATACACTGCTTTCCCTAAAGACTGCTCATCCTATCATCTGCCTTCACAAAGCTTCAAAGGTCTGCCAAAGTTACAAGGGTCAGAGGATAGAGATCAGAGCTTAGTCATTAGTTTAGTTCATTAATGTAACAGTGCTATGCACTGATAGTTAGTATTAGCAGTGTTTTCAGTTAGTTACAATTAGTTTCCTGTCACTATCAACCCTGACGTCATCAAAGATGCTCAGTGGTTAGATAGTTAGTATAAATAGGTAACTTCTGTAACAGTTTAAACTTGTCTATTAAAAGATCAACTTTCGCATATCATCTTCTCTACATTTTCTTATCACCAAACTGAAATTGCAAAGGCTGAGGGGAGTTTGTGAATCACATGCAAGTTTACCAACTTGAAAGCATGATGATGATGAAAACAAACGACAATTGCTTGTAGTAAAAGTTTTCCATCTTATTCCGCTGCAAATCTCTTTTCATTCAATCATTTTCCATTTTATTGAACAAAACTACAAGTAATTTAAACTCAGATCCTAACAATTGGTGTCAGAGTCTGATTCATCAAATTCGATCTAACAATCTATTTGGTTCGAACAGATCAACTCTCTTGCTAATTAGTTTGGTTGTTTTAGCTTGATATTCAGAGTTTTATTATGTTCAAAGTTTTTAAAACAAAATCTGTGAAAAATCAACTAAAAATGTCTCAAAACACACAGGATGCCAATTCTGGATCCTTGTTCAAACCGCCGATGCTCAAAAGAAATGAATATTTCATTTGGCAACGACGGATGAGTCACATCCTTGCTCAGCAAAACACCGGTTGCTAGAGATCTGTTGCTTATGGACCACACGTTCCAATGGTTCCAAGCACAGAGGATCCAACTAAACAAGTGCCAAAAAATCCTGAAAACCTTTCGGAGCAGGATTTCCAGAAAATTGAATTGGATGCTAAGGCATTTAGCGTAGTTGCTTCTGCCTTACCCAATGAAATTTATGCTGGTCTACTCCATTGCAATAGTGCAAAGGAGTTATGGGATGCATTAAAAGAGCAATTCGGTGGGACTGAAGAAGTGATTGAAAGTAACAGAGAAGTTCTAAATCAGCAGTATGAAACGTTTTGTCACTTGAAAGGGAAGTCTCTAACACAACAATTCGAACGTTACAGCTGTCTCATCAGTGAACTTAGACCGGTTAACATGGTTTTTCCTAATTCGACTGTCAATAGTCGTTTCCTTAGATCGTTACCAGATAAGTGGGAGATTGTAGCTTATGTAACGAGAAAAGCTGTTGGGTTAAAGAAATGTCGATGACACAACTTCATGGGATACTTCTCACTTATGAGAGGGAGTTAAACCAGAAAAAAAAGTTGCAAGATTCTGGCAAAATGACTGATGATTACTCATTGGGTAATACAGCTCTTTTTGGCCAAGAAGAGGGATCTGGCAGCAGTAAGGACCAAAGCTATGATCACTATATAGATATTACATCTGGTGGAAACTTTGGATCTGTAACATATGCACCCAACTATGCTTTCACTGCTAGTGGAGAAATCCAAACCTCTGACAATCTATCCTTTGAGCTGAATGATTTACAACACATTGAACCTTCTGATCTTGAGGAAATGGATATTTTGCACCAACTGGCCCTATTGAGTGTTAGGGCTAGTAAATTCTATAAGAGAACTGGTAGAAAACTCCCAGGTTTGCATGGGGGGTTGAAGGTTGGGCTGGATAAATCAAAAGTCAGGTGTTATAAGTGTAATAGGCTAGGACACTTTGCCAGAGAATGCAGGTCTCAAAGTTCTGGACCAATAGTGACTCATCCTGGCCCTAGACCTCAGCACACACAAAACATTGCTCATTATTCCCAATATGCCCCTACTCAACATGTTTAAAACACTGCCCACTTTGCACATCCTGCTACCACTGTTCCAATGCATTATGTTCAATCCACTGCTCCACAAATTCAATATGTTCAGGCACCATCACATCCTCAAGTGCTTGTTCAACAAGCACCCATTGTTACACAACCTGCTCAAACCACTGCTAGTCCAGCAGAGGTTGGTCAACAAAGCTTTTTCACACAAAGTTATGTTGACTGGAGTAGCTTGCCTGAGGATTTGAATGATGAAAACTTTGCTTTAATGGCCAAAAATGATGTTGAACAAGAATTTTGTTTAATGGCCTTAGAGACAATTGCTGAAGGTGTTGAATCTGCGGAGATAGTGTCAAAACTGATGAAGTTCAAGTTTGTGATGAAACAGTGGTTTCAAGTGAAGAAAAAGAAAATGTTGCTGATAAGGAAAAGAACTCTCCTACTGACCCATGGAATGTTGATGTGTGTGAAGATGAGTGTGATTGTGCTCTCATGGATGCTAAAAAGGTACCACCTCAGATCCTTAAAGATCTATGTTCTGACAAATGCATCATTGCTTTTGCAAACATCAAGAGGGTGAATGAAAACCTGAGAAACAAAATTTTAGAAGATGAACTTAATTTTGAAAAACTGATTAAAGAGTTAAAATCAAAGTTAAGTGAAAAATATTCTGAAATGAGTAGCCTAAGACATGAATCAAGCATAACCAAGGACCAACTCCAAACTATGGTAGAAAATACCAAGTTTATAAAAAGGAGTTAGAAGAAACCGAAATCACTTGTGAAAAATTGGTTAAGTCCTGTAAAGGTTATGAGATTATGCT
>CAMTDV010000316.1:0-31166 GCA_947069175.1 Scalesia atractyloides
TCACCGAATTTCGTCAATTTCATGTCTCCGTTCATTTAATTCAGTTAGACACCACGAGGTGTATGAAAACCAAATAAAAAAAATATGAAAATGGGATAAAGTTTATGATTGATGACAAAAAATCAACAAACGACAAGACAATAATACATTGTGTTCTACATCTGTTATTTTTACTTTTATAGTTTTCCTTTTATAATTAAGTTAGAGAAGTAATGGAATGCTTGTATTTCTTTTGAGAGATGCATGTTCAACTCTTACTTGATGTAGAATGAGGCACTGCTGGGCAATGATATGAGACACAGGGTAACCTGTGTTGGATCCTTGAGCCAAACGAGTTTTACTGGTAATTTCACCGTCGTGCCTACGGGCAGGTGAGTTACTGGGTTTTCCCCAGAATTAGTGGGGACTCGGGTTACTCTCGGAGTACTCCATTTGTTCAGTGGATGCCCCGAAAGTGCTCAAGAGTGATTCTGTTGGCCGTTCAAAAAATAATTATTAAGTTATACCAAAACAAAAAAAATGTAAACAATTTGATATATGTATATTGTGATTTTAAATCCTTATGAAACGTAAACTTTAAATAGCACAGTTAACAAGTTATATCGGTACAAGTGGGATTTATCTTATTAAATAAACCTAAAATATTTTTCTTATCTTCAAACTATATACACACCACTAAAGTACTTACTAGTATACACATCATATGGGTCGTGCAAGGGGTTATGCATGATCGTACGAGTTTTATTTTGACTTATTATACAGGTCATAATGTTTATACGGCTCGTATGAGTTGGTATTTTTCCAAATCATAGTAGTTGTATGATGAGTTATACTTACATGTACATGATTGATGTGAGAGAGCACAACATTGACAAAGGCCTATGGTAAGCTCGGCTCGTGACTCGCTAAAAAAATAGATTACTCGAAATTGGTTTGGGTATTTAAACGAGCCAAGGTAAACTCCGCTCGTGGCTCGCTCGTTTAACTCGAATATACTTGAGCCTAATTTTTTATATGTATACAAATTATAACACAAAAGTATTACATATTTTCAAACCATAATTTTTTATAATTTTTTAATAGTAGTAAGTCGGCTCAGTTTTTAAACGAGCTGAGCCCGAGCCCGAGCCCATATTGGTTCGACTTGTTTTCAACCCTAGTGACTAGTGTAAACTATTCAAGTCGATCCCAAGCTTAGTTTGTTTCTAGCTCTATTCCTAAAGCTCGAGCTAAGCTTGAGCTCATTTAACCTCGACCCAATTTGCCATTCTTTTTTATAAAAAGTAACAAGAATGTATATCCCTTCCATCCAACATAAAGGACTACTTTTGTCACTTGTTTTAGTAGAACCAATGACCATACATACATACATACACAACTATACATACACACACATATCCGACAAGCTCGATCATACTCTCTCTGTCTGCAATATAATATTCTCCAAAATCCACTTTCTTCCCTTCATCACCGCCGTTCAATCTCTTCCACAAAAAGCTTCTTTTCCCCCAATCACTCTGCAATTTTCCCCATCAAAACCCTAAATCATTCATCCCAATCCACTTCAGATCCACAACACATCACCCAAAAATGACGAAACCCTTTCTGGGTTTCAAAATTCACCCTCAATTTCATCTACCCATCATCTTATTCATCTCAATTACACTCACATTTGTTCACTCTCAATCAACCGATGCTGACGTCATGCAAGCTCTCAAAAAGAACTTGAGTCCACTCGAATCACTGGACTGGTCCGATCCGAATCCGTGCAAATGGGAACAAGTTCAATGCTTGAACAACCGGGTCACCCGGATCCAAATCGGTAACAAGAATCTCAAAGGCTCACTTCCTGAAACCCTCAACACTCTCACTGAGCTTCAATTTCTTGAGTTTCAAAACAATCAACTCACTGGGCCGTTACCGAGTCTTGCCGGGTTAACTCAGCTGCAGAGACTGTTACTGAGTCGCAACAATTTTAGCTCGATACCTCCTGATTTCTTTGATGGTATGAGTTCTTTACAAAATGTTTATCTTGATTATAATGATTTTGCATCATGGGGGGTTCCAGATAGTTTAAAAGCCGCATCAAGTTTGCAGATTTTTTCAGCCACATCGGCTAATATAACCGGAAAGATCCCCGATTTCTTCGGGGGCGATACGTTTTCGGGTTTAACCGTATTGCATTTGTCGTTTAATTCGCTTGAAGGGGGGTTGCCCGATTCGTTTTCGGGGTCTTCGATTCAGAGTTTGTGGTTAAATGGGCAGAATAGTAGGGCTAAGTTGAATGGAAGTCTTGATGTGCTTCAGAATATGACACAATTGACACAAGTTTGGCTTCACGGGAACCAGTTTTTCCGGTCCCATACCGGATCTTTCGGGTTTGAGTGGGTTGCAAGATTTGAGTTTGAGGGATAATAGTTTAACAGGTGTGGTTCCGGAGAGTTTAATGGGGCTGCAATCGTTGAAAGTCGTTAACTTGACGAATAATTTGTTGCAGGGACCGACTCCGAGTTTTGGTAAGTCTGTGGCTGTTGATTTGGGTGGGGTTAATAGCTTCTGTTTGCCTGATGCTGGTGTTAGTTGTGATGATCGCGTTAATAGTTTGCTTGCGGTTGCGAAATCTGTGGGTTATCCGCGGATTTTTGCTGATAATTGGAAAGGGAATGATCCTTGTAAGATGTGGTTAGGGGTTGCTTGTTCTAGTGATGGGAATATTACTGTTATTAATTTTCAAAGAATGGGTCTTACGGGTAGTATTTCGCCTGATTTTTTGTCGATTAAGTCTCTGCAAAGGTTGATTCTTGCAAATAATAACCTTTCGGGAAAAATTCCGGAAGAGCTTAAAGATTTGCCTAATTTGATAGAGCTTGATGTTTCTAATAATCATCTTTATGGAGGGGTTCCGAAATTTAGGGAAAGTGTTAAGGTGAAGAGCGAAGGGAATCTTGATATCGGGAAAGATGGTCCTAGTGTGAACCCGGTGTCACCATCTGGCGGTCCGCCTGGCGGTCAAACTAAACCTAATGGCGGCGGTGGTGACGGCGGCGGCAGTGGTGGTGGTGGAGGAGGGAAGAGGTCGAATACGAAGGTGGTGGTGGGATCGGTTGGTGGTGTGTGTGCGGTGTTTTTCGTTGGTTTACTAGGTGTTTGTGTTTACAAAGCTAAACGGAAGCGATCTAGTGGTAAACCTTATCCAAACACAATAGTGATCCATCCCCGACATTCGGGTGATGGTGATGCTGATGCTGTCAAGCTTACGATTGCTGCTTCAAGTACAAATGGTGGAGTTAGTGAAACCTGTAGTCAAACAAGTAGCGCGCCTCGAGACATCCATGTTGTTGAGGCGGGCAACATGGTAATTTCGATCCAAGTTTTAAAAAGCGTCACCAACAATTTCAGCCCAGATAACATACTCGGGAAAGGAGGGTTTGGGACGGTTTATAAAGGGGAGTTACACGATGGAACCAAGATTGCGGTTAAGAGGATGGAATCTGGAGTGATGAGTGATAAGGGTCTTGACGAGTTTAAATCCGAGATTGCGGTTCTAACCAAGGTTAGACATAGGCATTTGGTGGCGCTTCTCGGGTACTGTTTGGATGGAAACGAGAGGCTTCTTGTTTACGAGTACATGCCTCAAGGGACGCTTAGTCGGTTTTTATTTGATTGGCAAGAAGAAGATTTGAAACCGCTTGAATGGACAAAAAGATTGGTTATCGCTTTAGACGTTGCTAGAGGTGTCGAGTATTTACATGGTTTAGCACAACAAAGTTTTATTCATAGAGATCTTAAACCCTCCAATATCCTACTCGGTGATGATATGCGTGCCAAAGTTGCAGACTTTGGACTTGTTCGACTCGCCCCAGATGGAAAAGCTTCACTCGTGACAAGACTAGCCGGTACTTTCGGATATCTTGCACCCGAATACGCAGGTGTTCATCCTTTACTTTCTTATTGTTCCTTTGAATCATCTAACTAAAAATAAAACCGACTAATGATTTTATGTATGATTCTACCAGTGATGGGCCGAGTAACAACAAAAATCGACGTGTTCAGTTTCGGGGTAATCCTTATGGAACTCATAACGGGCCGAAGAGCACTAGACGAAACACAACAAGAGGAAAGTGTCCACTTAGTGCAATGGTTCCGACGAATGCACATAAATAAAGACACCTTCCGGAAGGCCATTGACCCGGCCCTTGACCTTGACGAAGAAGCTCTAGCCAGCGTAAGTACAGTGGCGGAACTAGCAGGCCACTGCTGTGCTTCCGAACCACACCAAAGGCCCGACATGAGTCATGCAGTCAATGTTCTCTCGTCCCTAGCCGAGCTCTGGAAGCCGTCTGAACCCGACCCTGATGACATTTACGGAATTGACCTTGACATGACTTTACCTCAAGCGGTGAAGAAGTGGCAAGCGTTGGAGGGTATGAGCGGTTACGACAGCTCGTCGGTTATCGGAAGCAATGATAATACGCAAACCAGCATACCCACTCGACCCTCCGGGTTTGCCGACTCGTTTACTTCACTCGATGGACGGTGAGGATCTAAAAACAACATCTTGTTGCTTGCTGTTTATGGGATGGGTTTGTTTGTTTGTTCATTCTTTGTTTCTTATGCTGTTTATCTGCTGCTGTTGTTTATTTATCATCAGACTGTTCTGTGTTCTATTTTGGATAGTCTTTTGGCTTTCTACTTAACGTTTTGAATTTGGAAGATGCAAAATAATTATGAAATTCTAGCAATATTGTTGTCCTAAAACCATGGATCATTTAAGTTCTGTGCATTTTACTGTCATTTGGGTTGTTCATTGTAAGGGGTAGGGGCGCTTGCTAGTGATGGAATTCCATCACTCACAACATCCAATCACGTCACGTCACGTCATCGAGTTTTATTCCATCAATAGTGATGGATTTTACTATGGGTGTCCATCACTAGTGATGTTTTTTTTTCTAAAACATCATCAACAGTCACAAGCAACAACAAAGATTTCAAAACGCGTTACAACGAGCACGCGTGACCAAAGGCACCGGCGGTGGTGTATAACGGCCCACCATGGGACGCCCCGGGTTCCCTAATGGTGTTTATAAACCGACCGAAATTGCCCAAACCACCAAATCTGTATGGTCCGGTTCATGGTTCGGTTTGAGGGTTTACTATTTGGAACTTGGAACCGGCTGTTTAACATTTGTTATTATTATTATTTAATTTTATGAAGAGTAAATTACTTTTTTTTGAGTCTGCGTAGTAGTTTAGTGGTTTTAATCATTTAAGTCTAAAATCAAAAAGTTTTAACGCCTTGAGTTCCTAATCACTCATTTTATTACATTTTGAGTCTAATTTTTTTTAATATTTGTGCTTTTGATTTTGACTCAAGTGGTTAAAACCATTAAAACACAGTGACTCAAAACGTTATAAAATGAACGATTAGGGACTCAGTGCGTTAAACTTTTTAATCTTGGACTCAAATGGTTAAAACCACTAAAACATATAGACTCAAAAAGTAATTTACTCTTTTAGAAATGTAAAGTTATGTTGTATTATTATTATTTTTTTAACGGCCAACTAACTCACTGGATAAACATCTTGTGACACCCTCAATCGAGTAAACGCATCCCTTTCTTCGTAACGACCAGAGTTATGTTGTATTATACCCATAACCTTTTCTTTTACAATTTTATACAAAGTTATGTTTTTATTAAATAATTTATTTTGTCTAAAACCACAAAACTGTGTCCCATTCAAAGAGATTACTTATACGACAAGTAAAGATGTTAATTTTCTCTTCATTAAGTGAGTATTTCTTTTTTCTAATTTAAGGAAAAGGAAAACAATTATTTATGCTAAGTTGTAATATATTCAATGGATGTTGTACGTTGCAGCTGTCACTAGAATCGGTCAGTGTCAGCATGTTCTATTTATTTTTTAATATTAAATGGTCAACTGTAACAATTTATTAATCGAACTTATGATCTACGTGACCAGCATATCTCCCACTTCTACTCGTTATCACTTAATAATTAAACTTATGAATTTGGATCTTGTCTTTCGTTGTATATTCTTTTGGTCCTTGTTTTATGTTTTAGTTGCCGATTTCTATTACTGGTATAAATAAAATGATCAACTTTTTTTTAAAATATATTAAATCTTTTATAATTTCCATGTTGGGTTGTCAGGTTGAATTATTCAAACAAACCTGACTCATGTCTATATTTGCGCCATGTCGTGTTTCGGGTCGATTCAGTTTAATGTTTATTCACGAATGAGTAACACTTTAAACAATCGTTTACCCCAACTCAAATGAAATATTTTGGTAATTAGTCTTAATTTAATTGTGTTAGTTTTCATGCTTAGGCTGGGCGGTGGGGGTCGGCATAGGGCCGGCTTGGCTCGGCGCCGCCCCCAACACCATTCTCCCACCCACCCCCCGGCAACGGCATACCCGGCATGCTGTAGAGGATGGTGCCGCCCACTACAAGACAAACCCCCTCACACACACAACATATACATACATATACATATATATTTTAAGCTCATCACCTATTCCCCCCCTCTTCATCCTCTTTGTCCCATCCTCACACCCGATCTACGTTACGCTTACGTGGCAGGTCATCCTCCGGCACCATACCACATAGCCTTACCTCTCCTTACCAACTAACAGGTTTTATATTTAGTTGAGATCTGAAGAAGCGAATTAAGAGGTTATAAATATGTTAAAATGGTAAATTAATTTCAGTTTTGAAAATTAATTTAGAGGGAGAATTAGGAATTAAAATACCCTTAAATTTTGTATTTTTTAGCAATCAAAATCATGACTATTTTCAGTGTTCTTGTCTTCCATGATTTTTCGAAGATACTTAATAACGATATGAATAAATTTTGTTTTACTTTTGTGTTATGAGATTTGATTAATTTCTTAGGTACGATTGTTGTTGTTTTTGAGATTCGATTATTTAAAAAAAATCCAATTCAGTGAAAACTAATTTGAGAAAAGCTAGAACTTGAAAGAGACTATATTATGAAAATGTATTCATGAATTGCTTATTGTTGTTAGGGTTAGGATATAATAGGAAGTTTCTTTGGGTAGGAAGGATAGGAAATAATCTTGTTCATCCATTTACTAATCAATGGTTAAGATTAAATGAATTAAATTGAATCATAAAAAGGAGGCACGTGAGTTTTTGTAGGGGCATTCTAGTCAATCCAAAACAATAGTTTCTCTCTCCTTCAATTCCCTCGTGTTTTTTAAACGTTAATAACTCTTTCATACGACATTATTTTGTTATAAAAATTGCACCATAAAAACGAGCGTTTTTTTATCTTTAAAACGAGCACACTATTGCTATACTTTCGAAAAAAAGTTTTCGATAACCCAGATGCGTAAAACGCAATGAACAAAAAACACAAAAAATGATTTTTTTTAAAACGCAATGAACTAAAACCACAAAAGTAAGTGTTCTTTCTAAAACGCAATGGACAAAAAACACAAAAGAAAGTGAGTTTTGCTAAAACGCAATGAACAAAAAAACATAAAAAAAATGATTTTTCTCTAAAACGCAATGAACTAAAAACACAAAACAAAGTGTTCTTTCTAAAACGCAATGGACAAAAAACACAAAAGAAGTGTCTTTTCTAAAACGCAATAGACCAAAAACATAAAACAAAGTGTTCTTTCTAAAACGCAATGGAATAAAAACACAAAAGAAAATGTTTTTGGTAAAACGCAATGGACCAAAAATAAAATAAAAAAAACGCAGTTTATTGTGTTTTAGGATACCCAGTTTATTGTATTACAAATTTACATAAATATAGAAACATCTGAAGTGAAAAACATAATTGCGTTTTAGAACTTTATTAGAAAGCCTACAATCTCTGTTTGATAAAGTTGTATATAAAAAGCGGTTCATAAATCTAGTAAACATCTAAAACGCACGGTAACAAAACAAAAACCCTAATATCTAAAGCATAACAGCAGCCGCTATCCCCACATTCATATTCCATATTCTTTCCAAATCAAAATAACCATCACCTGCATTGAAAGATTCTCCCATTTCTGATTCAATCCTTTATTCCTTAAAACGCAGTCCATTTACAGTTATGGTGCTTGGTGACGGAAGCGGTGGCCGGAAAAGTAGATCTTAGCTCCGGTGATGGTGGTTTTGTGTTTCGGGTTCTAGCGACGGCAATGGTCGTGGGGAGAGATCTGATCGAGACGAGAACGGTAGCGGTGAACGGTGGGATGGTCTGCGGTGGTGCTTAGTTATGTGGTCGGAGTTTGTGGGGTGATTTATGTAGGCGTGGGTGGTACTCAACGGTGGTTACGGTTGAGATGGTGTTTGAGTGTACAAAAGTATAAAACGCAATGGATATTATACGACGGTGTATAGGGTGGTGCATACGAAGCGAACAGAGGCTGGTGGTGGTGCTACGGAGGTACGGCGGCAGGTGGTGGTTGCGCCGCTCCTGTTGGCTGAGGGGATGGGTGGCGGAGTGGTGGTTGTGGAATGAATTATAAGGATCTGCTCTTTTTAAATCTAGGGAGATACAAGATTAATTTGTGACTAAAATGCCACTTATATTTTTTCAACTTTGTCACATGTCTTTCTCTTATTGCTTTATATCCTTCCTACTCAAACAATACTTCCTATTTGATCGTTTCCCTTGTTATAAGATCTTTAATCTACTACTTATATTAACAACTAGTTTAAGAACCCGTGAATTTCACGGGTTGCTAAAAGAAAATATCTTCATTATCATCCATGACATAAATTTTTTCTGATTTTATAAACGTTAAAACACAAACGAATATATTAGAGTACGACAAATTAAATACATGAATATGCAAGTTGTTTATCACACAAACCCCATTCTTCGGCAATAAAATAGCACGCCAAAAGTCAACCACAACACTTCTGAGTACATCCTCTGATAAGTATAACACTATAAATCTTGACAGAATGAAACAAATTAAAAAATATGATTAGCCACACAAGATGATGAACAACAGATTGGAGAGGATTCCATTCATCAGTCGATGACGCCGGTCAGACGCTTGACACGAAGTCGGCGAAGTTGAAGTACCACAATGTCGGTGAAGTTGTGAAGCAGGAATAGACTTTGCGGAAGATGTTAAAAACATTATTTATTTATTTATTATTAAAAACTCAATATCTTACCATCCCCACCCACCCATTGCTGAAAAAAGATGATAAGTGTAGTGGTGTTCATTTATCCAAATAAAACTATAATTGAAATGAAATGCCCTTGAGAATTTAGTTTTCCACTTGGTTAGTGGTGCCATTGGGGAGGTGCATGACCCCTAACCTTCCATTTAAACATAGTCTTAATTCTTTCAGTACAAAGTCGCATGTAACTCAGAACCCAACATCATGGCATAATCAGATGATAACATAAGTGATACATGTAGCGAAAATAAAGTTGTAAAAAATCATGAGCTTCTATATTATAATAATGGTGCCTATGTACATTAGTGATTAGTTTGAAGGTTGATGTTACAGATGCCATTCCGTTGATCCTTGAATTGAGTGGCAGGGAATTTCATTTTCTTAGTGTAGTCATAAGTTAAAATTGCCACTTGTAATATCTTATAAGTACTTCAATACTAAAAAGAAGAGGCATCTCACCTATTTCTACTTTCACATCATAAATCCCATTTCGTGAACACCAAGTATTAAAGGAAAGTACACCATTTATTATTATTATTATTATTATTATTATTCACTTGTGAGCAAACTAAGAACATTGTCGTTTATGATTGTATCCTTTCTTTCATTTTCCTTTTTTGTAAAGAAAAAGGGGATGGCAATATTTTAGAGTAGAAAAGGGCATGTAAAACTGGATATCTTTCTTGCATTTTTTCCAGCTTATTTTGGTCCACTAAGATCTGGTATATCTCCACCAAAATCATTGAAAGTGAGATCTCTGTGTAAGTATATGGATATAGATATAAACAAACACTACTACAGACACCTCTGTGATCTAAAGTAGATTTAGATCAAAGAACGAAAGAGGGAGAAGTATTACAACTCGGACATTTGTGAGATATAACCAGAAATAGTACCTTTACATTAGAACTTCTCATCATCCTGCAAAATCTAACAATATTCTTTTAAGTTAAAACATGCAGCATCGGAATTTTCAAAATATAGAGTCACTTTCAATTTTGTCATGCTTGTCACTTAGACTGATCCACACACATATACATTCAGTCTTCAAGGTAGTACCTACTTAGTGCATGAATTGGAAGAAATGAAAATGGTTTATGTAACTTACAGCTTAGACGAATATGTTAGAAGGAAATGCTTGCTGGTATTGGTCAATTCAGCCAACAACATTGGGTAACTCTAATAGTTAATATTAAAAGAGAATACTAATTCAGAAAGCATAAATAGGTTATGATAAAAATATATATATATATATATATATATATATGCAAGTAGCCAGCTTATTTATGTTCCCTTTTTAACAAAATTAAGTCAAATTTGTGCAAGTAGACAACTTATTTATGTTTTAGAATGATATTATAACTAATCTATGAAAAATAAGAAAGCAAGTTCACAATCAATTATCAAATAAACAAAGAAGCAAATGTGGGATCTTTATAATCTAACCGACCGTCAAACTGCCACCATTACATATCCCTCCCACATGGCCACTCTTACTCGCACCACCATTTGCTTTACTACATGTCCCATTTCATCCCACAAATCCAAGCATTCGACTACCACTTCCATATATTCCTAAGAAATCTGATGTGACATATCTCACTCCACTACTTGCACCAATATATGTTGAGCTAGTCTGCAACGTAGGCAAATTCTTGGTAGCCTGCTAAAAGTTATCTACACACTCACACAAAGATCTTTTCAATTTTCATCAATCAAGGTATCATTGCGTATTTCCAAAACACATTCCTGATCATAGGTTAACCTAGGGTTATTCTAATCAATATCAAACACTAATACCAAAATACGATTTTTGATTGAAGTTTTACACTAGGATGCACTGGGACGGGTACGGGGACGGGGTACGGGTACGGGGACGGGCACAGGAAACGGCAAAACTAAAAAATTTAAGAAGCGGGGACGGGACGGGTACGGGAAAAAAACATATAAAAAAATAAATATATATCAAAGATAATGTAACACAAAAACTCAAATTAGTTATATATTGATGTAAAGCTAAAAAATTCCATATCTTACTAATCTAATCAAACGTTTGATCAGCAACCCGACCCAAACCTGATAAACCTGTCAGTTTCCTACGGTTGATTTATATTTTTTTGTAGGTTTTATGTATTCCTTTATGAAAGATTGGCACAAGTTTAAATAATATCCACTAGTGGGCATATGAAGAAACCAACAAAAGTTCTAAATGACATGGCTCAGTTAGCCTGCATTGCGAATATCAACCCAGCCAAAAGGCCATACCACAAATTCAAAGGTAAAATACCCACTTTCAATAGCATACTATTATATAGGCCTACATTTTGCAAACCATGTTAAGTATGTTATCAGAAAGCAATAAACCACAAAAGGACGGTCAAGAACAACATCAACAAGACCAGCAACTTATAACTTATCCTTTCTGAACTTAGAAGCTAAGATAGTATCTACCCTTTAATGTTCGAATGGGAGAAGAGAAGAAGTAGATCGCCGTATGAAACTGAAAGGCCGTAGGGTTAAGAGTTTACGTATAAAAGATTTGTATGGGCTTTGTTTTATAAAAGGAATGAATAAATAATCTTTTTTTTTAAAAAAACCGAAAAATATATCCGGAAACACGCAGGAAACGTTTCGGTTGGACGTTTCTTGGCCGTCCCCTTCGCCTGGCCGTTTCCTCCACGTTTCCTAATCGCCGGGGACGTTTCCCGGCCGTACCCGTCGCGTTTCCGTCCCCTTGCAGTCCCCGGGACGGGAGACGGCTGCTCCATGCCGTTTCTGTGCTTCAGAGGTTTTACACCAATACATACATGTCCAAACAATCAAATATAAAAAGAGGGGAATGAAATCGAAGTGTCATGTAACTGAAACAAAATGGCAATCAGAGAAAATGAAACAGATGGTCTCATAAACCTTAATCGGAAACGGTCAGATGGTTAACACATACCTTAATGTCGCTGGTCTTCACTGTTATGGAATGTGTTTTGCAAAAAGAGTAGCCAGAATCTCACCGAAACCCTAGCCGCCGCGCTAGGCTTTGATGCCGACTATATCAACACCCAAACGATCTTCTTTCCACCAATGAGTTTCAGATCTTCATACCCCTCAATCTCGACACTCGCAAATCATTGGTGAATCTGATTAGTCTGTTTAACAGTCATATCTCTCTCGCTATGACTCTTTTGCTCAAAACGACATCTCCGACTCTCACATCTGTAATTTCATGCTTTAACCTCTATTCACAACCTTCTGTTTTAGGGTTTGTGAATGTGGCTAATGAAAGAAAATATAGTATAAACAGATTCAAACAAAAAATATATAATACAGCCAATAATTACTTGCACAAACATTGTATAAACAGATTCAAATAAAAGAACATAAAATATTCATCATATTTCTCATTCGGAAAAAAACCCCGGGTGTGAATCATAACTTTAATGCAATGGAACTCCGATTTCACAATTCTAAATTAGAGTCATAAAAAATATATGTTTCAAATCAAGATCTGAATCCGAATATCAAAGATATGAAACACACCTATTTCGATTAAAGATTGATTCAAATCAAGATTATGTAGATATGAAACACTAACAAAAAAAATACATATATGAAATTAGGGATCGAAGAACCGTGTAGCGGAGAAGGCGTTGAAGGCTCTATTTTTAATATTCAGAACAAATCGCCATGTTAAATTTAGCTGGAGCACGCTTCAAATTTGTAAAATGTCTGGATGATAATATGAATTTAAACTGTTAAAATTCTATTATTCATAAAACTTTAAAGAAATCAGGGAAGGCGAAAACCTCATTAAGAGCCTATATCTGGATCCTCAGAACCTGAACCATCAACCATCTTTTCTAGTGAACCCATTGCACAACCGGCTTGTGCAACAGTATACAACCGATATTTTTAGCATCCTCACTGCCAAATTTCATTAACCAAGTATTAAAACAATGTAGCAATACAACACTTGTTTTTCTAAAATTGTAGAGGTGGCAAATTCAACCTGTATTGAGCCTGACAAAGTCCTCGTAACTTCTATTTCGTTAACTATATAGGGTTCAAAAGTTGAAAATTTGAGAGAGCAATAGGTGCAGCTGTAAGAAACTTCATAATGCGAGTTAGCTGGTTGCCACTATCAACAGAGGCGGAGGATAGTTGGTGCCTGGGGGTGCACTGCCCCCCCCCCCCAATATTTCCGTTAGAAGTGTATACGTTCCGATTTTTCGTCCAAAAATTTTAAAACTTATATAGGATCCCCCCCCCAATTATTTTCCTTCAATATTTATACAATATATAAATTAAAGTAAAGTTTGTTACCACTTTGTATATCCTTTATATTTATAAAATATATAAATTAAAGTAAAGTTTGTTACCACTTTGTATATAAGTGATGGGTAGTTTGGTAAATATATTTTAACTCTTATTTGTTTAACCCTAGGTTACCCACCACACAATAAACTTAATCGCAAGTTTTTATGTGTAAGATCGGGTCATTCAATGAATGAATTTTTTTACTTTATTTGGAACTATTATTATTTGACCTGACCCGAATCGATAGCCGACCCGACCCAAACATAACGATAGGAAAAAATATTTGGGATCATTACTTTACGTCCCCTCGAAACTTTTGGTCAAGCTCCGCCACTAACTATCAATTTGCTCCCACGCAGTGAACCTCTTGTAGATGTCCTGGTCATCAGCAAAGGGTGTTCCCTTTTCCCAGTGTACAGAAGTGATCAAGGATGGTTGGCCTGCTATTGTTGTCAAACAATACATGTTCATGTTTAGGTTAATGAGTCAAATAAATGAATACAAAAGAGAAAACTGCATAGTTATTGGGTAAAGTATTTGTAAATTGTAAATGGAATATATAGTGTCTAACCATAATGCCTTTGAGATTATAAATAAATTAAACGGAATAACTCAAACGTGTCTAACCATAATGCCTTTGAGATTATAAACAAATTAAACGGCATAGCTCAATTATTTGAGTTTAATCTGTACACTTCACTAAAGATGAAATAAATTTATTATAAACCTATATTATTGATGAAGCAAGAACATAGATTAATCATTTTACAAACTTTGAAGACAACTCATAATACTCACATGTAGGGGTGCTAAACGGGATGTGTTTGCGGGTTGGCGGGTTCAACCCGACCCGAACCCGAAAATCGTGTCATACATATGAACCTGAACCTGACCCGAATATTCGCAGGCTGACCCGAACACGACGGGTTAAAAACGACTTTTTTATAATTTTTTCAGCAAATTAATATATAAAATTAACATCTACTACAAAAAAAAACACCAATTTATATGATAAAATTACATTAAAATCATAAAATCTTATGTCAGTTTCTCTTTTTAAGTTATATTATAGCATAAAATACACACCCAATTTAATTCAAAACATAAAACATATTGTAAAAAAAATATAATATAATAGAAATGGGTTAAACGGGTCAACCCGCCAACGATCATGTTGACCCGAACCTGTTTAGACCAAACCCCAATCCGCGAATTCCGTGTTAATTCACACCCCTACTCACATTCCAACAAAAGTTGTATGAGCAATGGCACGTTACATTATAGCTTCCACTTCCAAGATCAAACTCGATGGCACAGTCACAGCCCGGAGTAGGACATCACTTTGTCTCTAATAGATCAAAAAAAGATCAGATTGTTTTTATGTCGTTCGACATGATATCCTGAAGTAAAAGCCAAACATGCAAAGGGTGGGTAAGAACCAATTAGCAAAATTACGCATTTTGACCCGTTTTATTACATGTTACCTTAAGATGATATAAAGCACCCAAAATTACCCTTTTAGACATGTTACTCATCCACCCCAAATACATGTGAAGAAGTTCAATGAGATTTGAAAATATTAGTTAACTACAAAAATAAACACAATCTCATCAATTACCAAAACCCCAAAAAAAATAAATTATGAAAAATCAAACCTTTAAAGATGATAAATACCGATTATTACCGAAATCCAAATTCCAATTAACACAGAAATAAACCATACCTGTGAATATCGAAATCAAAGAATTGAAGACCTGGGATGAAATTCACAAACAAACATAGAATGTGTTCATTGAACCTATTAAGACCCTAAAATTATTAGATCCACAATCGAAAAACCCAATTATAAAATTGAAACTGTAATGCACAAATCCAAACGCACCTGAATAGAAAGCCTCTTCAAAAAAGCCTCAAAACCCTAAACTCGAAACAGACGTATGGAGTGTGAATGAAAGGGATCACAAATCTTGAGCCGATTTTAGAAGTAGAAAAAATCATTTGAGGGCTTCATCGTCGTTGCCATTGACATGCCGGAATCAACGGTTTGGTTCTCGTTGTCCATCTGCCATCTCCTATGTTAAGTTACAGGTCCCCGATGGTTGAGAAAGAAAGGGTTTCATCGTCGTTGCCATATGCGGCATAGGATTGTGATTATCAATAATCTCAAAAAGTGAGAGATTTAGGGTTTGTGATTAGAGGAAAAGTTTAAAAGGAAAGGGAATTATGATTGATTGAAGAGAAGCGCGTGGGTAAAAAGGATTGCCGCCCAATTCTAATTCTCTGCCAAAAGACATGCCACATCATCAAAATATATATATATATATACATATAATTAAATAAATAAAAGACAAAAGAGAAATCAAAAAGTAAAATGACAAAAAAAATAAAAAAACAAGTTATATATGATTGGTCAAGAATAGGACATCACCAAAATAAAATGTTTGGTCAAGAATAAGACATGTCGCTTAAGCGAATTCTTTTAATATTGGTAGGTATTTGGTTTTACAAATAAGTAAATGCAATTTGTGAACATCTACGGAAATGAATGAAGTAGATAAAGTTCATAATTTCTACTAAAACCAAATCGTACGATTTTAGTATTTACTCATAACAAATAATTAAAAGGAAAATATATATAAAAAGTAAACATGGATACCTTATAATTATTACACGAATAATCTATCTATGGTAAGGCTATATTACTTTGGTCTCAGTTTCAGATCGGTCCGTTAGGTTTTTCACCCTTAACACAGGTCTTTCACCGAAGAATAAGAGTCTCCATTTTTTTAGTAAGTTATTATATATAGTATGTTTGTTAAGACCCAAATTAACAAATTAATTGCAAACTAAAACCATTTTTCTATTTAATAAATGGCCTACTTTTTAATTAAAAGAGTTTAATTACTGTTTTCGTCCATGTAGTTTGTCAAAAATCACTATTTCAGTCCATTAGTTTAAAAATTGCAATTTCAGTCCCTGTGGATTCACTTTCGTAACCATTTCAGTCCATCTCGCAACCATTTCAGTCCCTGTACTTACTGAATAAATGGATTGAAGTGGTTACGGAAGTGAAACCACATGGACTGAAATAGTTACGAAAGTGAAACCACAGGGACTGAAATCACAATTTTTAAACTAATTGACTGAAATAGTTATTTTTGACAAACTACAGGGACGAAAACAGTAATTAACTCTAATTAAAAACTCCAGCATACATAATTGCATACATCGACGTATTAGTCATTCATTATAAAATTCCTTAATTAGAGCCGCCATTATCGTTGTTATTTCCCATCTGTCTGCTGCTAACGAATCGCTGACCGTTATGACTTACAGTTCTTTTAGTTTATATTCTTAGATGCATGTTTTTTTTGTGAAATTATACAAATTTAAAGGCCTCTACATGGTATTTCGCTTAGTGCCTCCAAAAACGTTGAAACGACCCTGTCTCAAATGCACTCACAGTCTTCATTGGTTACTCAACTGTGACATTCCTTATTACCAGCTATCGTTAAAAACATGTTACTTTTTTATAAAGTGACTAATAACACGGAGTGAGTGTGGAATTATGGCGTGAAAGTCTCTCCATGTCAGGTATAAAAGCCCGCGTGGAGGGCGTCATGGTGTGTGGGGCGGCACAATCTTCACCGGCGTGGGACGCTTTAGTTTGATGATGTGGAGACTCTTGATTGGTGGGTGTAGTTTAAACATATATTTTTTTTCATTTTGAGAACATTATTTAGTGGAATGCATGCTTTTAGTTCGTTTTGCTGCAGGAACTTTTTTGATGGGCTCACTGGCCCTTAATAAAATAATGGGCAGTTAAAAAACACAGTTGAAGGTGGGCTGGATCATATTAAAATGGGCCGAGATGAGGAGAACTAAAATTAAGTTCAATAAATTCGGGTTCGGGTTGACCCGAATTTATATGGGTCGGGTTAGGGTTGAAATTTTTTACCCGAATTTTGTGACGTGTTCGAAATTGGTACCTTTAAATTTTATATTTTTTAGCATCAAAATCATGACTATTTTTAGTGTTCTTGCCTTGCATGATCTTTTCGAATATACTTAATAATGATATGAATAAATTTTGTTTTATTTTTGTGTTATGAGATTTGATTAATTTCTTAGGTACGAATGTCGTTTTTTTGAGATGCGATTGTTTAAAAAAAATCCAATTTAGTGAAAATTAATTTGAGAAAAGCAAGATCTTGAAAGAGACAATATTATGAAAATGTATTCTTGAATTGCTTATTGTTATAAGATCTTTAATCTACTACTTATATTAACAATTAATCAACTTATTAAATGTAACCAGTTGACTCTTAGGCTACACGGTATGGTGATGGTCCTCCCTTTTGTGGATGATCCGCCACGTAGGATCCACGTAGGATGGGCATGAAGATGGGGCAAAAAGGATGAAGGTATGGAAATGGGATGATAGACCTAAAATGTATATGTATATATTGTATGTATAGGTGTGTGAGAGAGGGAGTATGGCTGGATTTTCTCCTTTTGTGTGCGTTCTCTTCGTCTTGGGGATGTTGGGCACGACGATTACTGGGGGCGAAATGGTGTTGAGGGCGGCGCCGAGCCAAGCCGGCCCTATGCCGACCGTCATACCGCCCAGCCTTAAACCTTTTAGGTATATCTTTTCAAATACAGGTAAGTATTTGGTTTTACAAATAAGTAAATGCAATCTGTGAATATCTTTGTTTAATGAATGAAGTAGATAAAATTCATATTCTCTACGAAAACCTATTCGTAACATTTTCGTTTATACTCTAACAAATAATTAAAAGGAAAAGATATATAAAAAGAAAACATGGATGACTTATAAATTATGTTAATTACACGAATAATCTATATGATAAGGCTTATATTACTTTTGTTCTCAATTAAAAGGAAAATATATATAAAAAGAAAACATCGATGACTTATAAATTATGTTAATTACACGAATAATCTATACTAGATTATAGTCTCGTGTATTACACGGGTTAAATAATAAAAAAATGTTTTGTTAGCATAAAACAATAAGATAAGTGTAGAGGTATGGTATTGGACCCGACCCGAGCGTTCGGACATTCTCGTTACTTATTACTTTTATATTAATTATTTATTATCGTTGCTTACTAACCTAACCGCGAGTCTCAACGCTACATTGGGTCAGGGACTTGTAGAGATAACCCCTAATTAGGTCTGGCTCATTGAGGTTAGGGGAGGCTCATGTCCCCTATATAAAGAGGTGTTCACTTCATTATTAGGGTAGACAAGATGGAGCCGCCACACTTTTGTAGCTGGAAAAAGAGGATTATTCCTCTACCGGCAATCTCTACATCCTCATTTTTCTTTCTTCTCCATTGCAGATCTAGGTTCAAGAGGAAGAACAATGTGTGATTTTCCACCCTCTTAGAGAAAGCGGTTCGAATCAACCTTCGGGTGAATACGTGTTTCTTCAAAATCTAGATCCAAGAATCATAACTTTTTCTCCTCTACACAATCCTTAAGATCTGTGTTGTTTCACCAGATCCAAACGAGATTTCGGTTTTAAAGCCCTTGTAATCTACATTTGTGGGAAGAGGATACCCAAAGGGGTACAGATCTGTTAATGTATAAAGTTCTCTTAAAGCTATAATCTTGAGATCCATATTTGTCGGAGTCCTATGCTTCCATTAACGAGTTTCACACTCATTTATACATCGAATCAAGTAAGTCATTTACTCTATTGTCTCTCTCCGATGCAAACTTCTTTCAAAATAGAGTTATGACAAAAGCCATGAGAAACAAATTTGTTGCTGGTAAAGGTTTTCAAAGAAAAACAAAATTGCAAAGCTTAATCTTACGTCACCTAAAAAGGCCTAACATGCTCATGATAATCATTTGATTTTTGTTATTTAAGAGCTTAGGCACAATAAGTGACTGTAATTTTTAATCAAGGAATTTGTTATTTTAGATTACTATTTAACAAAAAAAAAACATTACTGTAATACGACAATTCACAGAAGCTTTAGTAAAAAGGCAAAAAGACAGCTAATGACTGTCAGGCACATGTTAAAAAAAATTAAGGGTTCTTATCTCCAAATAAAAACCTCAAAAGCAACCATTTTTTCATAACTGGTTTAAGTGTCGAATCGCCATACTTAAAACCCGCCGAGCCCTCGCATGTTGGACATACTCCGCTACCTGTGCGCATGTCAGACATGCTCCGCCTCCCGCGCACGACGAATATCCTCCGCCACTCGCGACTCTTGCCGGACATTCTCCTCCGCGCATGCATGCGCGCCTGCCGGGCATACTCCGTCGCGCAGGGCACGAGCGCCTCCTGCCTGACATATATTGCCGCGCATGACCGATATCCACCCCCTTTACCTGCGCGCATGCAGAGGAGCTCTGCTTACTCGCGCGCCAAACATGCTCCGCTCGCGCGCTAAAACTCGTCTTATTTCCACCCTAAAAAGGGTGTGATTAAGAAAATCGTCACGCATGACCGACAAGCTCCCACTTCCGCGAGGCAGTGTCTCCGCCGCATGAGTCGACTCTACCGTGCGAGCACTCTAACATTCGTTTGTGGAGGTTTAAAAAGGCTAATTTGAACTTGTTTTTAGCTAGTTCACATGTCTACTTATTAATCTTAATCTTTCACCATAACTTTCAATTTATGACTCAAACACATTACTACACTACAACAGTTGTGCACGACTTTTAAACACGCATTTGGGAGCATATCATTTTAGCTAATATATGGACAACGTTCATATGTACTCGGTTGTGAACACTTGAATTATTCAGTAAGGCATTGTTACACGCTTTTCTCAATAAACCAACGTCTATCAAATGAAATTATTCAATGACAGGGCTAGTAGTTCATCGTTTTAACGACTGTTAACCTTGCGATATTTGCGACGCATACTTGTATCGGTGCTTATTATTATCATGCAAGTTCAATGTTACTGACATTTTTTAGCAGCAATAAAAAGAGACAAGCATGGTGTAACATAAAGTTGAAGGTCAAAATTGTTTTCACATATTACGGAGTATGGATGCATAGAAAGAACTCCTCCTAAGAAAAAGGTTTCGGTACAATGCTTTCATGTATCAAACCCTTTATTACAATTTATCTTGACGACTTGTTTGCAGGACTAACAACATACGAGCACGTAAGTCGCCATTCGCGCATGCTCCTTTACATACGAGCGAGCACACATGCGCTAGCAGTCGCATGCTCCTCTACATACGAGTACGTAAGTCGCCATACCCGCAGGCTCTTTTACTTACGAGCACGTAAGTCGCCATACGCGCAGGCTCTTTTACTTATGAGCACGCTAGTCTCCAAAGGAGCCTACTGCTATACTTACGAGCACGCTAGTCTCCATAGGAGCCTGCTGCTCCACTTACGAGCACGTAAATCGTCATACGCGCAGGCCCTTTTACTTACGAGCATGCTAGTCTCCATGCGAGCCTGCTGCTCTACATACAAGCATCTCAGTCGCCATGCGAGCCTGCTCCTTTACATTCGAGCACGCCAGTCTCCATGCGAGCCTACTGCTCTACTTGCGAGCACGCTAGTCTCCGTAGGAACTTGCTGCTCTATATACGAGCACGTAAGTCGCCATACACGCACGCTTCTTTACATTCGAGCACGCCGGTCTCCATGCGAGCCTACTGCTCTACTTGCGAGCACGCTAGTCTCCATAGGAACCTGCTGCTCTATATACGAGCACGTAAGTCGCCATACGCGCATGCTCCTTTTTACATACGAGCACGCCAGTCTCCATGCGAGAGCGCTGCTCTACGTACGAGCACGTAAGTCGCCGTATGCGCAAGCTCCTTTACTTACGAGCGAGCACACATGCGCTAGCAGTCACATGCCCCTCTACATACGAGCACGTAAGTCGTCATACGCGCATGCTCCTTTTACATACGAGCACGCCAGTCTCCGAGCGAGACCGTTGCTCTACATAGGAGCACATAGGTCACCATATGCGCATAGGACATTACTTACGAGCACATAAGTCGCCGGCAAGCGCATGCTCCCTTACTTAAGAGCACGTAAGTCGCCATGCACGAAAGATTAGTTACATACAAACACGCTTACAAAATGTAAACTACCACTTTGGGTATACGCAAAAACACATTGGCTAAAACAATTCTCATTCGCGATAACCTGGACAAAGTGGATTAACACGTGCAAATATTGTAGAGAACAGTTTACAAAGATCCAAGCACGAGGTATACGTATTCCTCAAGGTTAAAGGCTCGCGCACCATGCGCTAACCAACAGAAGTCACACCAAATGGCGAATATTTTACAGTAACTCACACGACTGTGCGCGCACCGCTAAAGCAAGGCCACATTCGAAAAATCATCCGAAAGCAAGACACTCATCTAGTCGAGAATTCCACCAACTCGCCATCCGCGCATGGGAGCAACACTGGACTGGGGGGGCCTGAAGGGGTATGGTCCCAAATGTTGCGTAAGTCATATGCGTGTACGACCATACTGTAACATCCGTCAAAAACCGGATTTACCAAACCCGCTCCGTTTATTAACCGAACAATCAGTTAAAAATTTCGTTGCGTATTTAATGCCCAAATTAATTTTAAAACGATACATAATTAATAAGTATATTGGAATATATAATTTATATTTGAAAAAGAACTTAAAATAAGAAAAAATAAATAAAAGGTTGCTGCCGGGTTTCGAACCCGGGTCAGCCAGCGAATCAACAAATGACTTAACACTCATCCATCAAACCACTGCGCCACTTGTGTTTCTTGTTAATTAGTGGAAACAATTAATACATATTATAAGTCTCGAATTCAAAACCGACGCGCCCAATCGCAGTCTTCGGAAATCCCGACGATTTCGCCGAGATTGGAAGGTTTCTTTAGTTTTAACCGAAGCCTTAACTACTACATCGGTTATAACCGACGTCTGAACCCGCGACACAAGTCATAACCGCCGGAAAACTTATTGACCGACGAATCAAGACGGAAAACGGACTAAATACGTCGATGTTCTGCCCTTTAAATACCCCCTCTAACCTCTGCTAGCTTTTTCGCTCACAATCACACTTTTTCCCGACATAATTTCCCTCGCCGGAGAACTTCTGCAACTCGCCGGAAAACCGAGCCTTTCACCTCTGAGCCTTACTAAACACCCAGAGCTCATACCGAAGCCACCCACACTCATCTCAAGCTCCCTGAAGACCCTCTGCCGCAGGACACACGTCGCCGGAATCATCTGCTGTCACCGGAGTTTCGCCGGCGAAACAGAGGAGCCCTGTTCGGTATACCTTACACTTAATCTCTCGTTCTTTTATTAATCTCACCTGTAATTAAGCGCAACACACTAAAAGAACTTGATTAAAATCGATGAACCAGTCAGACTCCGATTCTGGTTAAGTCTGACGAAGAAGACGAAGTTTCAGTTGTGTATATGTTTAATTAAAATCAAGATATATCTCGGGTTAGACACACAGTCCAGCGGTGGACTGTCTGCAAATAAAACACGCTTACGTACCGAGTTCGATTCTTGTCCCACACACACTCGCCTTAATAAAAATGTTCTTTTTTTTAACCGAACCGGATTCACTGCAATAGATGTTAAGTTTAATAAAAACCGGAATAATAACCAAGATAGACACACAGTCCAGTGGTGGACTGTGTGAACGTTTAAACCACATGTCACGAGTTCGAGTCCAGACTACCGCACCGGTCCGGACAATTATCAAACTTTTTATATAAAGCAGAAACGAAATTATTTAGTTTGTATATAAGTATAATAAAAATCAGATTATTTAACAAGTTAGACACACAGTCCAGCGGTGGACTGTGTGTTAACCTAAACCACAGGTCCCGGGTTCGAGACCTGTGGCGAGCACCGAGTTATGCAATTAAATCGTTTTTAAATAAATGATTTTCGGATTAATCTAATTAGTATATAAATATAATTAAAAACAGAATTTCGGGTTAGACACGTAGCTCAGTTGGTAGAGCTGCGTGCACGCGTACGGGAGGTCTCGGGTTCGAGTCCTGCCCGGCGCATACTTACACACAATTAAACTGGTCAAACAGTCAATGCTTATAGTCAAACAGTCAACGCTTATGGTCAACTGTCAAAAGTCAACATTTTTTTTATTTCTTTTATTTATTTATTTAAATTAAAAATCAATTAAAAATACTTAAAAATAACATTTTTAAGGTTAGAAAATAGCCTTAAACTCACAAAAATATACCCAACAATCCTACGAAAATTGATTAATAAAATCCGCATACTTACCGAACCATTATGCCATTATTTAGGTTAGTTTCACTCGTGGTTAAAACCAACTTCGTGCGCATTCAACATCATCAACCGAACGCACCCAATGTGAGTGAATCTTACAACTCCCCTTTTTAATTACACGTTTTGGGGTGTGTCATGTGTCACTAAAATTAACCCGTTTATTTAAACTCGTGCCATACCATATTGTGATCTAAACTTAGATTGTATATATTGTTTGTAGTTATGTATTTCATATTGTCAAGTTATATGCAATTCATTCATTAGGCCCATCAGTTCCTCGTGGGAGACGAGTTGAGCAACGCGTGCCTCAAAACGATCCATTATTGTTCATGTGTGCATTATTTAATATTAAATGATTAGTGAATAAGTTTACATCTATTTTTACTCATGTGTGGTTGTGCACTTTATTTTATAATCAATTAAATAAACTTGTTCAAATGTTTTCCATAGGATTCACTCGCCAACTTTTTGTTGATCTAAAAACCATTTTTACACATGATACAGGTGAACAGGATGAAGCAAGGAAAACATAGGAAATGCCTTAGAAGAAAACAATGAAGTCTAGAATGATGTTTAGGACATGATGTAATTATGATTGTATATTTCCCATTAATTGTATTAATGAATATGAAACGTCATAATAAATGTCTTGAGCTTTGATGATAACCCAATCATGCCCCGATCACCTTTTCCGCTGCGGGTCGGGGTGTGACAGATTGGTATCAGAGCCATGACTATAGGGATATAGGATAGGTTATTAGACCCTTAGAGCCTATACTATAGTTGCCTAAATTTTAATTGTTTAGGTGGTTACATACAAACTTATGATGTTTATTTGTTTCATATTTGTTTATACTTACAATCAAACATACATATTTACATACACATTCATCATATATATTTCAATGTTCATATATTCAAATCATCTTCATACTTTTGTTATTCAAAGATTTTGTGGCAATTTTACAATCCCATCAAAGTGAGTTCTGCGACGGGCATGTTGTAACTGGAAGGGTACAAGTACCGGTAGTCGGAACGTCTTGTCTAGGTTGGCATTCGTATAAATCCAATATAACGGACCAGTTTGCCTACCTGGGGACTAACGATGAGAGTACGAAGGACCTATTAGGCCAAAGCATGCCACACCAAACGTCGTTCGAACTAACCCCACTTTGAGGTGTCACCGTGTCCACACCTGGACACATTCCGAATATCATACGTTATATAAATATTTCTCGATTTTCTCCGGGTTTTAGTGTACGTAACCAGGCTAACACATGCGAACCATATGAAAAACCCGGTATTCATGGGGGCCCACATGATTACGAAGGTGAAGTATGGCGGCATGCAAGGCCCAATTACGAGCAAAGCCCAAGACATCCTATGGATGTAGTAGATTAATTTTTCTATATTTATTTTATGAATGTTCATTCCTAAATACGACCCATGATCCCAAAAACATCCAACTCATACTCATGATACGTATTCCTTGTAGATGTCTTCTAGCCTCGCCCGTAGGAAGATGAGAGCAGGAAAAGCCCGCGAGCGCATGGCTGCCCTAATCGCTCAACAAATGGCTGCCGTAATACCCAACATTGTAATCCAAGTCCAACAAGCACTTACCGAAAATCCTGTCAATCAAGAAGATCAAAATGTTATCAACCCTCCCCCAAATACCACTAAATGCACCTACAAGCATTTCAAATCATGCGACCCTCCAAAATATGAAGGGACTGAAGGTGTCACCGCTCTCTTCCATTGGTTTGAAGAAATGGAGAACACTTTTCTAAATTGCGATTGCCCTGATGATCGCAAGGTGCGATATGCTACTGGTCGTTTATATGGAATAGCACTTACTTGGTGGAATACAGAGAAGGCCAAACGAGGTGTTGAAGACGCTATGACTTTGACTTAGGAAGAGTTGAAGGAAATCATGACAAGACGGTTTTGCCCAAGGAGCGAAATCAAGAAATTAGAAGATGAGTTCTATTCGTTGAAGCAAAAGGAAGGCGACCACACCACATACAACAAAAGATTCCTCGAGTTAAATCAAATGGTTCCCAACTTGTTCACTCCCCTCTACCGTTTGATCGAGCACTACATTCGAGGTCTTCCGTCAAAGATTCAGGACTCTGTAATAAGTACCACGCCTGCAACTTTGGAAGCAGCAATGGAGTTAGCTACAGAGCTCACCGAGAACCGCATCCGGAACAAAGACTTCAAGGAGGAGAAGAAGAAGGATAAAGCATCGACTGAAACTTCAAACTCCACCCAAACCGAATCCCCTTCTCAACCCACTTTTAAGAGAAAACGAGATGGGCAACTTTTCGCTACTACCCAACGAAATCAACCAATTTCACAAGCCATACCAATCCAAGCTATCCCAATCACTCAAATAGCACCCAACTGAACTTACCCAAATAAGAAACCATACCTTGGACCTCACCCTCGATGTAACACCTGTTTTTATCACCATTCCCTTACCTTACCTTGTCGACTATGTGCAAATTGTGGACGCTATGGTCATTTGAGCAAGGTTTGCCGCACCCCTCAAAACCAAATCTTTTCCCCTACTCAAAACATGATCCAAACCTATCAACAACCCCAATACCCCATGTTCCCATATGTTCGAGCTTGTTTCAATTGTGGCGGCCCTACCCACTTTAGAAACACGTGCCCTCGATTGGTTAACATCATAAACGCTCAAGCTCAATCAAACCCAGTTAACCAAGTAAATCAAGAAAACCCAATCACTAGGCCACCAGCAAGAGGAAGAGTTTTCAACATCAACGCCAATCCTGTCGAAGATAATGACGGCCCAAACGAAACCACCCAACTAGTCCTCTTCATCGAAAATCAAGATTCAACTCCTATCGTTTAGTTTTATGTTTTTCTTTATGTTTTAGAATCACATAGAACCAATCATAACTTAAGGATAAAGCCAATGAAAATTTGACAAGAATATGATGGATACGCCGCTGGTACTTCCTATATATAAGTATTCTTGCCAAAGGATCAGAGGCATTATCTGGCGGTTATGAGAAGTTCCATGTGGAATTTAGTATTGTTTGATTGAAGTTTGTTTTGTACTTACTGATTTAGCATTTATGGCATCTTATCATTTAAAGAAATTGGATTGTATTCCATTTCTACATAGACTAACCTCTCCATCACAACAAACGAGAGAGGTATTGTCATCATTCAAACATGGATACTATTAGAATTAAGACTCAAGTTTTGGTTGTTGTGTTTGTTTTAGAGTCACATAGAACTAATCATAACTTGCGGATAAAGTCAATGAAAATTTGACAAGAATATGGTGGATACGCTGCTGGTACTTCCTATATATAAGTATTCTTGTCAAAGGATCGGAGGCATTATCAGGCGGTTATGAGAGGTTCCATGTAGGATTTAGTTATGTTTTGGTCGAAATTTGTTCATCATACATTTCAACGTATTTCAATTTCATCATTTAAAGAAGTTGAGCTATATCTCACTTCCACAATGACTAACCTCTCCATCACAACAAACGAGAGAGGTATTGTCATCATTCAAACATGGATACTATCAGAATTAAGACTCAAGTTTTGGTTGTTGTGTTTGTTATAGAGTCACATAGAACTAATCATAACTTGCGGATAAAGTCAATGAAAATTTGACAAGAATATGGTGGATACGCCGCTGGTACTTCCTATATATAAGTATTCTTGTCAAAGGATCGGAGGCATTATCAGGCGGTTATGAGAGGTTCCGTGTAGGATTTAGTATGTTTTGGTCAAAGTTTGTTCATCATACATTTCAGTGTATTTCAATTTCATCATTTAAAGAAGTTGAGCTATGTCTCACTTCCACAATGACTAACCTCTCCATCACAACAAACGAGAGAGGTATTGTCATCATTCAAACATGGATACTATCAGAATTAAGACTCAAGTTTTGGTCGTTGTGTTTGTTGTAGAGTCACATAGAACTAATCATAACTTGCGGATAAAATCAATGAAAATTTGACGAGAATATGGTGGATACGCCGCTGGTACTTCCTATATATAAGTATTCTCGCCAAAGGATCAGAGGCATTATCAGGCGGTTATGAGAAGTTCCATGTAAGATTTAGTATTGTCTTGGTTTGTGTTACATTCATATCATCTCGCCATTTAAAGAAATTGGATTGTGTTTTATTTCTACATAAACCTCTCCATCATAACAAACGAGAGAGGAACTGTCACCATTCAAACATGTATGCTATCAGAACTTGGACTCAAATATTGGTTGTTGTGTTTATTTATGTTCTAGAGTTACATCATAAAACCAATCATAACTTACTGATAAAACCAATGAAAATTGACAAGAATATGGTGGATACGCCGCTGGTACTTCCTATATATAAGTATTCTTGTCAAAGGATCAGAGGCATTGTCAGGCGGTTATGAGAAGTTCTATGTAGGATTTAGTAATTTCTTGGTACATGGTTGTGGCGTTTATTTATGTTCTAGAGTCACATCATAGAACCAATCATAACTTACTGATAAACCCAATGAAAATTTGACAAGAATATGGTGGATACGCCGCTGGTACTTCCTATATATAAGTATTCTTGTCAAAGGATCAGAGGCATTGTTAGACGGTTATGAGAAGTTCCATGTAGGTTGTAGTATTAGAAGTGTTGCTTTAGGATATAACCATATCTTCCCAAACATATCAAAACTCTTACGCATGATATCATATTTAGTGAATCAACTCTGCTTATTAATATTTTTACTGTAGGCAACAAAAAGCGATTCCTGTAACAGGGTACTTAACCCTTACAAGGGACGTTACCGCCTCAAACAAAAACTTAAACTCTTACTCTTTTTCTAAGCATGTAACTGTCAAACTAAACACCATCCTTTTTAGACAAATATATCACTACTTAAATTTCGGGACGAAATTTCTAAAAAGCAGGGGATACTGTAACATCCGTCAAAAACCGGATTTACCAAACCCGCTCCGTTTATTAACCGAACAATCAGTTAAAAATTTCGTTGCGTATTTAATGCCCAAATTAATTTTAAACGATACATAATTAATAAGTATATTGGAATATATAATTTATATTTGAAAAAGTACTTAAAATAAGAAAAAAAATAAAAGGCTGCTGCCGGGTTTCGAACCCGGGTCAGCCAGCGAATCAATAAATGACTTAACACTCATCCATCAAACCACTGTGCCACTTGTGTTTCTTGTTAATTAATGGAAACAATTAATACATATTATAAGTCTCGAATTCAAAACCGACGCGCCCAATCGCAGTCTTCGGAAATCCCGACGATTTCGCCGAGATTGGATGGTTTCTTCAGTTTTAACCGAAGCCTTAACTACTGCATCGGTTATAACCGACGTCTGAACCCGCGACACAATTCATAACCGTCGGAAAACTTATTGACCGACGAATCAAGACGGAAAACGGACTAAATACGTCGATGTTCTGCCCTATAAATACCCCTCTAACCTCTGCTAGCTTTTTCGCTCACAATCACACTTTTTCCCGACATAATTTCCCTCGCCGGAGAACTTCTGCAACTCGTCGGAAAACCGAGCCTTTCACCTCTGAGCCTTACTAAACACCCAGAGCTCATACCGAAGCCACCCACACTCATCTCAAGCTCCCTGAAGACCCTCTGCCGCAGGACACACGTCGCCGGAATCATCTGCTGTCACCGGAGTTTCGCCGGCGAAACAGAGGAGCCCTGTTCGGTATACCTTACACTTAATCTCTCGTTCTTTTATTAATCTCACCTGTAATTAAGCGCAACACACTAAAAGAACTTGATTAAAATCGATGAACCAGTCAGACTCCGATTCTGGTTAAGTCTGACGAAGAAGACGAAGTTTCAGTTGTGTATATGTTTAATTAAAATCAAGATATATCTCGGGTTAGACACACAGTCCAGCGGTGGACTGTCTGCAAATAAAACACGCTTACGTACCGAGTTCGATTCTTGTCCCACGCACACTCGCCTTAATAAAAATGTTCTTTTTTTTAACCGAACCGGATTCACTGCAATAGATGTTAAGTTTAATAAAAACCGGAATAATAACCAAGATAGACACACAGTCCAGTGGTGGACTGTGTGAACGTTTAAACCACATGTCACGAGTTCGAGTCCAGACTACCGCACCGGTCCGGACAATTATCAAACTTTTTATATAAAGCAGAAACGAAATTATTTAGTTTGTATATAAGTATAATAAAAATCAGATTATTTACAAGTTAGACACATAGTCCAGCGGTGGACTGTGTGTTAACCTAAACCACAGGTCCCGGGTTCGAGACCTGTGGCGAGCACCGAGTTATGCAATTAAATCGTTTTTAAATAAATGATTTTCGGATTAATCTAATTAGTATATAAATATAATTAAAAACAGAAATATTTCGGGTTAGACACGTAGCTCAGTTGGTAGAGCTGCGTGCACGCGTACGGGAGGTCTCGGGTTCGAGTCCTGCCCGGCGCATACTTACACACAATTAAACCGGTCAAACAGTCAATGCTTATGGTCAAACAGTCAACACTTATGGTCAACTGTCAAAAGTCAACATTTTTTTATTTCTTTTATTTATTTATTTAAATTAAAAATCAATTAAAAATACTTAAAAATAACATTTTTAAGGTTAGAAAATAGCCTTAAACTCACAAAAATGTACCCAACAATCATACTAAAATTGGTTAATAAAATCCGCACACTTACCGAACCATTATGCCATTATCTAGGTTAGTTTCACTCGTGGTTAAAACCAACTTCGTGCGCATTCAACATCATCAACCGAACGCACCCAATGTGAGTGAATCTTACAACTCCCCTTTTTAATTACACGTTTTGGGGTGTGTCATGTGTCACTAAAATTAACCCGTTTATTTAAACTCGTGCCATACCATATTGTGATCTAAACTTAGATTGTATATATTGTTTGTAGTTATGTATTTCATATTGTCAAGTTATATGCAATTCATTCATTAGGCCCATCAGTTCCTCGTGGGAGACGAGTTGAGCAACGCGTGCCTCAAAACGATCCATTATTGTTCATGTGTGCATTATTTAATATTAAATGATTGGTGAATAAGTTTACATCTATTTTTACTCATGTGTGGTTGTGCACTTTATTTTATAATCAATTAAATAAACTTGTTCAAATGTTTTCCATAGGATTCACTCGCCAACTTTTTGTTGATCTAAAAACCATTTTTACACATGATACAGGTGAACAGGATGAAGCAAGGAAAACATAGGAAATGCCTTAGAAGAAAACAATGAAGTCTAGAATGATGTTTAGGACATGATGTAATTATGATTGTATATTTCCCATTAAATTGTATTAATGAATATGAAACGTCATAATAAATGTCA